>PVHP010003434.1:54342-78649 GCA_004024765.1 Zapus hudsonius
AGGGAAGCTCACTGTTACAGCACTGGGATGGAGGGGAGCTCACTGTTACAGCACTGGGGTGGGGGGAAGCTCATTTTACAGCACTAGGATGGAGGGGAGCACACTGTTAAATTACTGGGGTGGAGGGGAGCTCACTGTTGCAGCACTGGGGATGGAGTGAAGCTCACTGTTACAGCACTGGGGTGGAGGGAAGCTCAGTGTGCAGGGTCACTGTGTTGGCATTCCTTAACTTGGGTATCTTACATCTGATGAGGCCACTGGCTGCTCAGCAGGAGGACCCACTTATTACTACTGTTGTTGCCTCAGTTGGGAGGGAAAGAGGCATACCAAAAAGCCCCCCTAACACTAAGCTTTGTTTACTGACTCTTTGATTTAATTACTGTTTGAAGAGGACAGAATTAGCTGTTAATTGATTTAATTATCCAATTGGTTTGTCTCAGGCATGATTCCAACAGAACTCCAGCAGCTCTGGAAAGAAGTGACAAGTGCTCACACTGGAGAGGAGACCACAGGCAACAGTCACAGCAGCCTGGACCTGACCACGACATGTGTTTCCTCCTCTGCACCTTCCAAGTCATCCCTCATCATGAACCCACACGCCTCTACCAATGGACAGCTCTCGGTCCACACACCCAAAAGGGAAAGGTAAGGACCTTCAGCTGAGATTCCTTGGTGGAGGGGCTAGTGGCCCCGCAGGGCAATATCTCCTCCATCCCTGATTGAATTCATGGGACTTGGAAGTGCATGTTATCATTTCAGAATGTAATTGCTATGGTTTGGGAAAATGTAGTTGGTATGGTTTGGGTGTGAAGCATCAAATTATTGTCACCCTTTCAACATGGAATTAGCACTTTTGTAGATCTGCTCTCAGTTTGGGAGCAGGGGCAGAAGTCTCCGAGTCCCTCATTGGATGGGCTTCATTTTCACGCTTCCAGGCCGACTTTCTACTTGCCAAATGCTCACTCCATCCAAGCTGAATTGCTTGGCTCTAAGCAACTTCTCAGGGAACAGTGGTGTCTGCTGTGGGCAACTTTGAATCTTGGTTTGAGAAAACACAGCATTTATGTTAATCCACACTGCCCCCGCCCCTGAAGGCAGAAAGTCCATGTTTTCCATCGTGTGTCCTGACCTTCCCAGCATAGTGGATATGGAGTGGATGGGGCTGCTCCCTGCATATAGGCATATCCACAGCACTTTCTCCTAATCTTGGAGGTCTTAGATGCTCTTCTCCTGTTTGGAAGTTAAGGCTTTGTATATATATATTGTGTGTGTTTATGTATGTGGATGTGTGTATATGCATGTGTGGTGTGCATGTGTGTGTAGACTAGAGGTTGACACTGGTGTTCTCTTTATCACTCCCTTTATATCTGTACTGAGGCAAGGTCTCTCACTTGAGGCCAGAACTCACTTTCAATTTGGCTGGTCACTAGCTTCTGGGATTCCGTCTCCATCTCCAGTGGGCGCTGGGATTAGACAGCCACCATGTGAACCTGGCATTTAGGTGGGTGCTGGTGCACTGCAAGCACTTATCCACTGAGCCATTTCCCTGAGGCTTTATATATTTTATTGCCCCGAGCTTTTGCCACATGCTAGTTGAAGCTGTGATTGTTTTAAAGATCCCAAATATGTCGTGTGAGCCTGGAGTGAAAGGAGATAGAGCTGTTCTTTCATGTTACCATGTCTTAGCCCCAAAAGCATTGGTGCTGCCTTGGAAATGCATTTCTTCAACTGACAACTTTATTCTGTGTACTATTTTTAGACCATTTCCTTTACATTTCTTATGTAAAGCTTCCCTACATAGAAGAAAGAAACCTTACAAGTATTTTCTCCTAGCAAAGTGTCATTTCCATCAAGCAAAAGCAAATCCTAGATTTTGTTTTTAAGTAGAAATGACTCAGTGAAAAAAAAAGTTTAATTACATATTCCAGCTAAACAATTACAACATAATTTCATACATTTTTCAAAATACTGAGCACTAAACCCTCCGTCTGGTTTAACTAGATATGTATCTTTAGATCAGAAAAATATTATCTGGAAAAATATGCGTGTAGTATTAAGTTCCACAGAATCGCATAATGAAGTTTTGGTATGTGACCACATATACAGTGGTGGTCCTCTCACTATTGAAGAGATAAAACAAGTTCTCATCACCTAGTCACAGCCATTGTGACCTCATAGCACAAGGCATTACTCATGTGTTTGCAGTGACGCTCACATAAACACGTGTTTAAAAGTAGAGCACTTACAATTATGTGTGGCGCATAGCATTGATGGTGAGAACGAACTATGTGACTAGTGTGTCATCTGTGTTAGGGACTGCATTTTTACTCTTTATCCAGACCAAGAAGAAAAGTTGATGGTAAAGTAAATATTATGTCACGTTTGGCTGGCGCAGCACATGTTTATCTCATACCTGGGTTGTGTCATCTTCTCTCATGCTTCATTGAATCTTGTCTTGTTTAGCCCATCATGGCTGGAGCAGTGAGAGACTGTACTATACAACACACACACACCACATAGCCTACATGTGTAGTGCTGTACCACCTAGGTCTGTACCACCTCTTTTGTTCACACACTAACAGTGTTGCCTAATGCCGTGTTTCTCAGAACATAGCCTTCCTAAGTGACACATAACTGTATATGCACACATATAGATAGATAGATGCACATACACATGCATATGTGTGCCATCGAAGCTTGAAAACCATCAAAGAAACGTGGCAAGAGGTGAGATAGTTCAACAGTGAAAAGAATTTGCTTTTTAAGCGTGCCTGCCCAACTTCCGCTTCCCAGCACCCATATAAAGCCAGACATAAAAAGTGGCACATGTATCTGGCATTCATTTGCAGCAACAAGAGACCCTGGCATACCCCCCCACACAACTAAATAAAAAAAAAATTTTAACCATCAAAGGTTATTAGAGATGAGGACAACATATAAACGTTTCTTTAAAAGAATTTTTTTTTGCATGTCTCTGGTGGACATTAAAGAATTAAAAGTTGCTTTAAGTATTTGAAATTTTGAAGAATAGGTTAGTAGACAGGAAAAATCAATTTGGAGCCACTGTGGGTGACATAGCTGTCATTTCCAATGGGGAGAGACCCATCTGTCTGGAAGCTAATCTTTTGCTTTGCTTTGGAGTCTCTGATAATGTCTTTATTACTTTTTTTTTTCAAAGTAGAAAACCTTAGATGGCTTTAGTGGAGTGGTTCTAGGCTGTCATCCTTTGCAGCAAGAGCTTACTGGTTCTGAGGTTCATGCTGTCCATTTACTGCAGTGATCGAATTACATCCTTAGCCATAGGCAGAGCAGGAGGCCCCGAGCGCGCACTGAAAAATGCCGACGGATGCACTTAAGGTATTTGTTGCAGCCTTGTCGGCCGCTGTGGAGCCTGCACAGATTCCTTGCCACACAGAAAATGCTTTTTGTTTAGATGCGCTCTGCTCAGTTTCATCCTAAAAGCTTATGTATCTGCAGCCAGGTGATAGATTAGCAAGGAGGCAAGCCAGAGAAGAATAGCCCTTTTCATGTCTTGAGACACATCAGAAAGCCAATGGGTCTAAGAGACTGTCTAATTCCCGGAGACTAAATTTGTTGGATTATTTTTTTAATGGTCCTTATTTGTCTGCATAAACGTTGTGTCTAATCTTTGTGCTAAAATTAGACTGTGGGTGAGAATTCACATTTCTACCAGCCTGAATCTGGAGTTTTTCTTACACAATCAAAGAAGAAATGAGTATGAAATTATGTCACTTTTTCTCTTGATTTTTCTCAGTTTACATTATCTGTTAGGTTCCCAGAGGTGGCCAGATTAGAAGAAAATTCTTGTGAGCACATTTTTCTTTATTTTTGGTCCAGGCTACTGGACTTAGAGCCTGGTTAGGCTAAGCACATGCTCTACACTGAGATAAAACTCCATCCCTGATCATCATGGTTTAGACTCATTAGAGCTAATGACACAAACAAGCCCCTTAGGTTAAAGACTATTCAACAGCCTTAAGCTTATAGAGTTGTTGATTCAAAAGTCAACAATCCATTAGCCAGTTCTGTACAGATATAGGTCCTTAAATGAATATTACCTGCTATTACCTTATTATGATTATTTTATATGGACTTATTTTTGGTGATATTAGGGATTGAACCCAGGGCTTTGCTTGCATATGCTAAAAAAGTGCTGCATCACTGAGTTATAGCCTTACCCTTGATTATGGTGAGTTTTAAAATATATATGATACCCAGATTACATAGGAGAAAATGGTAAAAGAAAAAAAAGAGAGAGATTTTTTAAAAGTTGTCACTATAAAAGTATGCTTTCACTGGTAGAGTGGGCTGTCACACATCTCCAGAGCTCCTGCTATCCTCACTCTCCAGTGCCTTTGTGCAATATGTGTCCTTAAAGCTCTCTCTTCACTCCTGGTATATTCTTGAACTGAACAATCAGGAGGCCGGGCCACCATGACTAGTAAGCATGCCTTGCACACTCCCTCCTCAGTTTGCAGCTTCCAGGATTTTTTGCTGAAAAGATCTGAGTGCTAGTTGCGAACATCAGCTGGAAAGGGGACAGTTTGCGATTTTGAAGGCGTGGGATGTGTAACTCTCTCTCTCTCTCTCTCTCTCTCACCTGGGTTGTGTATCTCCATGCTGTTGGGAACCCTCCCTCCTGCCTCCTGCCTCTCCAGCTCTGCTCCTGCCCCGTGCATTCTGCAGCCTGTGAGCAGCCGCACAGCTCTGGGGTTTGGTGAGCTGCAATCTGTTAAGGAGATAAATAATGTGCTTGGCACGACACTCCTACTCTCCTCTTTAATTTGTCTTACACAAGGAAAATTATAATTAAATCATTCAGGGTAAACCCTTGAGTGTAGAAAAGGGAAAAACACACTGCAGTAAAGATTGCCAATAGAAGCCCACTTCCCTGTTGCGCCGGGTAGAGACATCTATCAGTATTCAGGAGCAGCCCAGCCCGGCCCGTGTGACTTGGGAGGCGGATGCCAGTGCTCAGCTCCAGGCTTGTTAAGATCCTGTCCCCGTGTGCTCATGGACATTCCGCGTCATTAGAATTCCCTGCTAGTGCTGCGCTGCGGGCTTCCAGCTTCTCCCGACAATTTCATAATGTTTATGGTGTTGATTATATATAAAGTCATTGGTGCTGTAAACATACCTCTGTTGTCAGTGTCTCCGAGAGGCATGGTGGGATCAAGGTGAGCTGGCTCTGGCTTTTAAAGGGGAGTCACAGGAAGAGAGCAGGTGTATTCAGGCTTACTTGTTCCACAGTTTTATGCCTTAGGAGCAGGTAGTCAACCTCTTAGGAGGACAACCCTGAGATACCTGTATGCAAGAAGACATTGACTGGTTTGTCGTTTGTCTGACTGTCACTTCAAAAAATCCCAAATTTTGGTGTGGGTAAATAGAATGAACAGAACGCAGAAGAAACATTTATTAAAATGCTAAATGGAGTAAGCCCTTGGAACATCTTGGATCAAAGCAGCTATGTAAACACAAATAGCAATTACCACTTAAGTAATTGCCTGAGTTAAAATTCTAAATATCACATTATATTATTGAGCACGGGGGAAGGAAGCTCCCAATAAATCAGTTCCTTCTCAGTCTAACTGCCACTGGATTCTTGTTTGTAGAGTGATGCCTGCTTTATCCACACAGCTATTTAGGACACTTTAGGGACTATTATACCCATTTTACAGATAAAGAAGTTGATTTATGGACATTAAGTAACTGACCTATAGTCATAGGACCAGTTAGTGAGCTAAGACTCATATTTAGATCTGATTTATAAAAGTTTAAAAATGAACACTTGTGGCTTGATAGATGGTCAGTGGTCAGAAGCACTTCTTCCTAGCAAAGTCTGATGGCCAGGATTTGATTCCCCAGTACCCAGGTAAAGCCAGATGTACAAAGGGGTACATGTATCTAGAGTTTGCAGTAGCAAAAGATCCTGGACTGCCCATTTCTTCTCTTCATTCTCATATTCATTCATATTCTCTCTCACTCTCCTTGCAAATAAATAAATAAAACTTTTAAATAAAAAATCAGCAACCCTCAAGAAAATTTGAAATTTAATTTACATGCAGTCCAACAAACGTTTATCAATTTAACATACTCTATTCAAATCATTTCATTTAAAGAAAAATACAAGTTTCCTCTTTTTGGATAAAAGTATCTAGGCCTTTTATGAAAGGAGGTAGGCTTTCTAAGATACACTTATGGTCTGCCATGGTACATGCAGATCAAAACTGAAGCCCCTGCAGGATTTGCACACAGGGAAATTGAAGCAGGCTTGTGTCCTTTATCAGGCTCCTCCTGGCTTTCTGTCCTGCCTCATAAATCTTGTGTTTTCCTCATTGAACACATCAGATTGTCTTTATTTCTATTTCAGCTGTGGTCCAGATTAGAAAAGTTTCTTTTACTTTACTTTTTTTTTTTTCTGATCCTTCCCAGCTTTTTGCCTTCATTCCAGCCATCAGTAGATGTTTTATAATGAGTATTTCTCTGATACATGGCTCTTCTAAATATTTGTTCTAAGACTTCCTTAGGCGAATGGTGAAAGAGGTTCTTTCAACTCTGCAAAGGTTGTGGTCATCCTGCCTCTGCATTTGTTGAGGCCATCATATTCTCAGAAACCAGCAAGCCAGACTGAATGCTCTTGGCAATGAGGGCTCACCTGCCCACATCCATTGATGATATTCCTCCAGGCATCTCCATTCTCACTTACTGGTCTAGCCTTGTGTGTTCTAGTGGGTTGTCTCTCCTGTGTTGCCCAGTTGGTGGCTGCCCTCAAACCCTGAAGGGTTTTGCCTGACTGGTATGCTTTGGGATGATTTCATCTGATATACAATCTCTGTTTTAAATTTGTGGCCTCTTGACATATTGCCATATATTTAACTCCATTACACTTTTGTGTTTACGGTCTCTAATATTTTTCAAAAGCAGACCCCTTTGAAATGTGGATATGTCTAATGTCTTGATTTTCTTCCTATTTTTTTCCCTTTAAATTTTGTGTTGATAAATCAACTCTGGATGCTCTTGATTTAATTACTAAAATTCTAGAAGCATGTTTTCAGAACTGTTGCAGACATACAGACCTTTAAGTTTTGCAAACTCTCACACGGACTTTTAGACCTACTGAACCAGAAATTTAAGCAGTAATTTCAAGTTCCCATTATTGCTCATAATTCTTTCTAATTTAAATTTTCTGTTTTAAAAACCAAAAAAATTTATTCTGTGTTTCCTTTTTTATAGCATTGTGCAAACACATTATTCTTATGTTTCTTCGTTAGGGTGTGTGGGCAAGTTGTCCAAGATTGTTTTCAAAATTGTTACTCCTCACTACATACCAGATAATATGTATTAAACACTTAAATAATAAAGGTCTACATTGTATGACCCACCAGCCAAATTCAGCCCCCTGCTTATTTTTACAAATAAAGTTTTATTGGGACACAGACATGTTCATCATCTATTTTATGATCTCTGGCTGCTTTCACACTACATTGATAAAACTGAGTATTTGCAGCCTAATCCTTGTATCCCACCAAAACAAAGAATAATATTTAACTATCTGGCCACTTTTGATAAAAAGCTTGCTTTCTTTACCCCTTGGAATTAATCTTAAAGTCCCTGTTTTTTGTTTTTTTTTTTGTTATTTTGTTTTTTGTTGTTGTTGTTGTTTGTTTGGTTGGTTTGGTTTTGGTTCTTTTTTGTTTGTTTGTTTTTGTTCTTTTGAGGTAGGGTCTCCCTCTTGCCCAGGCTGACCTGGAATTCACTATGTAGTCTCAGGGTGGCCTCAAACCCAGAGCGCTTCTCCTACTTCTGCTTTCTTTTGATGTTTGTGTGTTCATTTTCTCAGCACTGAGGACTTGGGATTCGAAAGGATATTTGTTAAACATACACTATCCCAGGCCTTTCTCATTAAGCCTTAAGATCCATCCATAGGTATAAGATGATATATGTGACCTTGTTTTTGTCACACAAACCTTAGCCTCTTAGCTATTCAAAGGCTGCAGACCAGCAGCTGTGTCATGACTCAGAAGCTTGTTGGAAAGTCAGTGTTAGACTCCACCTCTGACCTGCTGAATTTGCATCTGTACTGGAACAGGATGCCCAGCAGCTGGACATACCCTTTCCAGTGGAAGAAGAGATTTCATTTCACTTCTCCATGTTTTCCACATTTGGGTTTAACACACCCTTGTGTAGGCCAAGAGACAAATAGCATCAGAAGTTCCAACCCCACTCACTGCTGCCCTCATGAGCTGCCTGGAGACCTCCAGTGTTGAGGTTCGTGTGTTGGTTCTGTGTCCAGAAGCAAGTAGCCCAACTTCTAAGGTGTCTGTGTTTCCTCTTTTGAGGGAAATCAGGATGTGGGACATGATCATGGTGACAAGCAGCTTACATTTACTAAAATTACTTCATGAGAGATCCAGAACACAAGGGGTTTGATACTGGTTTCCCGTTGAATCCTCATAGAACCTTAGAATTTACTGTCTCCTTTGTACAGATGATAGAGCTGGGGCCCAGAAAGATGTTATAACTTAAAGAGACACCAATAGCTAATAATCATCGCAAGTGACTAGACCCAAGGTCTTCCTAACCCACAAGTACTTAGCTCCCAGGTGGGGAGCTTAGCACAACCATTGGAGAGCAGCTAAGACCTTGGAATTGACTTTCCACTTGTCAGAGCTCAGGGATCAAGACAGGAGGCTGCAGTCTGGGGCCAGCCCTGTACAATTTTAATTTTAAAGAATCTCCAAGAAATACCCTGTTGCTAGGTCTCCCCTTCTTTCTTGTCATCTGTTTGCAAACAGGATATTAAAGCGGTTGGAAATGGGATGTGTCCAGGAGAATGTGTGTATGTGATTTCTTATCAGGGCAAGGGGACCAGAGGAAAAAGTAGCCATGTCTGTCCAAGTGCATTGGGTCAAACTACAAGTGGTCATTTCACTCCAGAGCAAGCTCTTGGCAGCTTCATTGGCAAATGGTGTCTCAGCACTGTTGTCTCTATTTGCAGGAGGAAGTAGCCTGTTCAAGGTGGTAGTGTTCTTGCTTATGTCAGAAAGAAGCACCTGTAATGCAGCTTTGGATCCCAAGCATACTGCTGAGTGTTGGGCAGCCATCATGCTTGCAGAAGTTGTGTCTCAATGCTCCTACCCAGTGCTTCTTGGTCTTAGGAGGGGAATGGAATATTTTAGTGCCTTAGGGCATAATACCATATCACCTTCTGTCATTCACACTTACAGGGAGGGCACAGAGAGAAAAAGTTTTAAAATGTTGGCATGCCATAAGGGAAGGGTTTATGTTTTCTTTTCTTTCTTTTTGACTGTTCATTTTGTGGGGTGATTAAAAGAAAAAAAAAAAGACCTCAGCTATCATTCTCTAACAGCTGTTGTATGCTACCTCAGAAAAGTGCTTTTTACCATAACACACTATCATTAGACTCTATAAATCTCTCCCTGTTTATTGTGCTTAAATGATAAATGCTTTCCAATAAAATGACATCATTGGTGCAAGGAGTCATGTCATTTGAAAAGTCTCTCTTCAGTTTGGTTGACTTTTGGTTTTTTTCCCTTCATATGTTGCATAATACAAATCTGTATGTGGGCTATTTCATGTCCAAACTAATGTCTGAGACCCCAGTTTCTTTGATCAAGTAGAAATTGTTTTTGACATGTGACTGCTGCAGATACAGGCTTTCCACCAAATCCCCTTCTTGTCCCCCTGATCCCGCTTTGCACAGGTGTCTGCAGGTGGAAGAGCCTTTGCCCCCTCCCCCTTACACATGCACTTACATGCTCATATTTATGGCAGAGCATTTGTGCGCAGACAGCACATGACCAGAGAAGTGAGAACCATCCTTTGAGAACCTTTAATTGCATGGCCTGTTTTGCTGGGTGTTTATCATTTTACCCCAAAATAGTTCTTATTGAAATGTGTATACTTTTGCCACTTGGATTAGATAGGAAGAATTTTTTGTTTATTGGGCATTGAGACTATCAAGAAGGAGAAAGGGAAGCCAAGAGTTTCTATACTGAAGGTTATGTGACTTAGAAAAGTCCAGGTGTCATTCTGTTCTCCTATAAATGAGAGACAGTCCCATGTTCCTGAGTCAGTGATGGAGCCAGACACAGGGGACCAGAGCTGAACATGAAAATGGAAGTCAGGCTGCCTTTTCTTAAGATTTTTCAAAACATGCTCTCCTGCACTGCTCTTCTGTTCTTCCTGGAAGTGTTTTCTTTTTCTTTTATTTGTACTTATCTCCCTGGAGTCTGGCTCTATGGGTCTTTGCAGGGGAGCTATCCCTCTGCCTGCTGGCTCACTGGGGTAATTCACATGAGTGGGTTACATATGTACAGCATGCCTGAGGTTCTTTATTCTACCCCCTTTTGTGATCAGTCAAGGCCCAAGTATATTATAGAGTGTATTCTCCTCATTAAAACAATAGTGGGAGCTCACAAAGGGAAATTGTTAGTATGTGTTCCAGCGTGTCACTTCTGCCTGTGTGAATGAAGAAGATAACCGCTCCTTTGGGAAACTATTTCGGGAATTGAGCAACAGATACGCTAGCCAGAGAATTCTCCTAACTGTAATTTTCCTTTCTGTGTGTACTCAAAAATCACATCGTGATGGGCTCCTTGGTGGCTCTACACAGACAGGGCACAATTGCCACAGCCCAGGTGGTGTTAATATGGGACAGTCCCCCGGGCACATGTCGCCGAGAGCTGTACAGCTTGTTCGGTGTCTCCATCCATATGGCAGGCTGTGCCGTTCACAGAGAGGCATTGAGGCTGTGCTGGGTGGGGACCGTGGTCAATGTAGTGTGAAGATTCAGCCTCTGTGCATAGCTGCCTCCCCTTACAGTGTGTCTGATTATGGATCTGCATGGTGCAAACACTCATGTCGCACATAGTTACCATAACTCAGGCACACACTTGCACATGCTCTCTCATACCTTAACAGGTATGTGCGCTGGTTTCCTCATCCCCCTTCCTTTTTAGAAGCATAAGGCTAACTGAGCAGGTATCAATCTGGTGCATGAAACATACTTGGAAAACAGAAAGTTAATTAGGCTAGGGAGATGGCTCAGGGTTAAGAGCACTTGGCTCAGGAAGCTTGAAGACCTCTCGGGCCAGAGACCGCTGAACTCAACTCCCCCAAACTTACATAGAATGCTGAGCAAAGCCACACATGTCTGTAACCCCAGTCCTGGGTGGAGGGAGTCAGAGGGAGGCCAGAGATGAGAATTATCATTGGGGCTCACTGACAGACAGCAGTTCAGGTTGAGGGAGAGACCCTGATTTCAGGGAAATACACAGATGAGTGATAAAAGGACATGGGCATTCTCCTCCAGCCTCCACATGGGGCTCACATGTCTGCACACACACATGCATGCATCACACACTACATCTACACAGCACACATGTAGACCTTTCCAGGTGTTGTTTACAGGGTGCTCAGCTTAAGGACTACAGGCTCCCATGAACTGCAAAGGCTTTCTTTTTTCTATCTCTTCATTTTCCCCCTCCTTTCATTTATTTCATTTAAAACTCTTTCCTCATCAAGTTTGGACTGTTGCTCTATTTTTTTATTTGTTTTTAAGCCTTAAAATAGAAGGAAAGTGGAAAAAGAAACCTGCCTTCAAATCCTGAGAGTAAATGTAACCCTAGAGGTGTGTGTGGGGGGGACTGCATGTGGTGGTGGGGCACTCTGCAGGCTGGGGTGGAGTAGAGAGGCACTTGGGAAGTTTAACCAGAAGGCAGAGCCTTCTCCATTTAGATACTGGCCCCACATCTTGTTCCTCTTTTGTGTAACTATTTGTGATCTTGTTTGGTAAACAAACAGACCCCATGGCAACTGTAGCAGATGATATTTACACTACCTGTAAGACTTCCCTAAACAAATAGACACACTTTTATGACCTTCAAATTTCATTCCTTTTATAGTCTTCAAGGAAAGCAGGCTGATAGCTTTTCCTTTTCTTTCTTTCCTTCCCGCTCCTCTTTTAATACTTGAAGAGTCCTCAAAGGATCTTTTGGAAGATCTTTTTTTACAATGTGTATTTTGCATGTTGACTGTGAATATTGAAAGAGTTTGAAGATCTGTGATGGCAGAAAGAAAGAGAACGCTTCAGGCATTGAGGACATGACACAGCGCATGCTTCTCTCTGAGGTTCTCTTTAGTTCTCTAGTACACATGCAGGTCATCCTGCATTCAGAGAACGAACCCTCCTCCCTGGGATTACCAATGGGCTTCGGAATTAGACTGATGTCTTAAACGTTGATGGAAGCATTCTGGGGCATACAAGCCCCTCTATTCCATCGCATTTCCCCCTGTGAGTCATATCTGTGACAAGAACAAGATGTCTCCTGTTGAAGATCAGTGTGAGAAATAAATGGCAGTTTACTTTAATTAGAAAAAAATTGACACCAAGAGCTGGAATAATCCAGTGGCGTTTGAATAAATTAGAGGATGGTACAAACAGAAATAAAAAGAAATTTCACAAGGACACATGGAAAGTTGTCCTGAGTTTAGCCACAAATGTGCTTCTAAGTAGGACAGAAGTCAGAGGACCTGTCCCAGCACATGGCAGTTGTCCCAGGCCCAGTGTTACCTGTGAATTCCAGAGCCTCTCCTCCTGAGCTGAAGTTGCAGTGGAGGAGAAATAGAACTAACATATGATTGCACAACAAAAAGACAGGAAATTGTGTTGGGGGGGCAGGAAGCAACTAAGTGTTACTACATTACATGTGCTTATGATTACTATTTGGATAAATTTGTGGCAGAGTCTCTTGGTGACCTGCAAACAGCCACGAAGAGTTCAGAGCATTGCTTAGCAGAAGCAAAGCCTCGGAGGCAGGGGCAACAGTAGAGCATGGTTCCTGGCATCTGAACTCCTGCCTTGCAGTGGCAGGCAGCTGTGTTTAGTGGGGCTACACTCTGGACACCAAAGCAGAACTGCAGAATGTAAACTGCCTACTCAGTGCATGCTGCTGTGTCTCAGTCTTCCACGTCTGAAGCGGGTGTGACAAGGAACTTTGCCTTACAGATTGAACTGTGAAGATAAATGAGCTAATAAATGTTTTAGTTGCTAGCACATAATAGTAGCTACATAAACATTCTATTATTGGTTATTATGAAATATACTTAGCAATAAATTCAAACCATATTTATTGGACATTTATTGAATACTCACTGTAGTTTCTGGGGATTGAAAGATGATTACGTGTAGTTCTTCTTCCGAGTTTAATCAGAGGGACAAACGTGGGAACAAATAATTTGCATCCCTATGTAACTCCCCTTGGTGTGACAGAAGCGCACAGCTCAGTGTGACACCATGTATGATCTGTCAGAAGTGCAAATGACTGCCAGAATATATCAGGACATATCTACTCATCCCCACATGTGCCTCTGGTAAGGGCTTTCAAAATGCAGTAGACTCCATGAAGAAAAGTTTCAGCTGTCTTGTTTAAACCACCTCATCCTGACCAGGTTGGCACATCGTAGGTGCTAGATGACATCACAGAATCTGGGTGAATGTTGAGAAGAAAGTGGACGAATGAGTTATCACAGACCAAGAGCTCATTAAGACCTGTGAGAACAGGAACTGGGGCAATGGCTCATTGGGTAAAATGCTTGCCATGTAAGCAGGAGGACCTGCGTTTGGATCCCCAGAACCCATGTGAAGTGCCGGGTGTGTAATGCCAGCTCTGGGGAAGCAGAGACAGGGAATTCCTGGGCCTTGCCAACCAGCTAGTCTAGCTGAATCAGTGAGTTCCAGATTCATTGGTAAACCCTTCTCAAAGTTAAGGTGGAGAGTGACCAAGGATGGAGGGTACCTGGCACTGTCCTGGCCATGTTCCCACATGCACCCAAACATAAGAACGCCCATGCATGTATGTGCAGACGTTTTAATACTGTCTTACCTAGTCATGGATTGTATATGATCTGTGAACCCAATATGGTGCTTGTCACAAATAAGTGTTTAATAAAAGCTCCTGAAGTTGCCCGTAGAAGAGAATGTAACCCAATAAACATTAACATAGCATCTTGCTCTATAGAGAAACAAAGGAATCAACATCAAGTAGTGTTTTATGGCTCTAAGGAGACATAAAAGCCTAATGGCTTTGAGCTGGTGGCTTTGTGTCCTAAGCTCCCTTGTTCCTTGTCTTGTCCTCATCCAGTCCTAATGCATGAGTCTTCTGTAGGGTAATGGAACCTTTGGAAGTCTAGTGTTGACTGATATTAACTGTTGGGGGTGAAATAAGAATCAGTGTTGGAATATTTGTTGATGTTCTTCGGTTTTCTGGGTGTTGGTTCCTCTAACACATGGACAAGGTTCCTCACAGACCTTGTGACTCAGCAGTACAAACACGCTTACATGGACAGAAGGAGAATAGCTTGTGGATTATTGGCCTCTGTGTCTGTATTGACACAGTTGCTCACACCGCTCCTTGGAAATCTTTCTGTTTTATCAAGATGTCCGTGTTAATGCCAGCAGTGGGAGGCACCTAGTTACAGACTCAGAGCTGACCTGGACCTTTGCCTCTCCTCTCTCTTTCCTTCTGCGGACCCCTTCCCTCGTCACCTTGCAAACATGGGCACGCTGCCCTTGCCACCACCCGCTCTGGTTGTGTGACTGTATTGTGTCTGAAGGCTCCTACTGTCCTTGGGTTCTGTAGCTCAGATTCTCTCTATCGCGACATGGTCCTGCTGGACCCTGTACTCTTGGAGAATGGAAATCCAGATGGCACATTTTGACCACTGTCGCGGAAAAGGGTGGTCAGGGAATACTGATGATAGGATTGGGGAAAGGAGTCACCGTCAAACATGTATGCCGGTCACTGCACCCCGCCTCAGGTGCTCACCCCTGGAGAGAGATCGTCTACCCAGGAGCTGCCCCAGCTCCTCACTTACCTCTTCTGCTCCTAAGAGCTTTGGACAGGCTGCTCTCTGCTGTCTAGGTCCTTGTGGGTCTTTGTCCTGTCCTCTAGGATGACTGGGAGGCACTTCCTTCCCAGCAACGTGGAAATGTGACTTCAGGGACTTGCTGGGGGGTCAGTGTCAACCTAACCAGCTGGTGATCTTGCTGTGGTGCATCTTCTGGAGGTTTTTGCTTATGACGCTTAAGTTGTCTGAAGGACGTCCCTTCAACATGTCTTCTTTTATTGGTCATCTGTAGCATTTCTTTGAAGCAAATTAAATTTAAAAATTCAAATCAAATGAGCTTCATTCTACGAGGTGACATCTGAAGTATTCGAGGTCTTGCTATGTGAGTACACGTTGAAGTACTCCAAGTCTTGTGCATGCTCACCCCGCCTGACCCCACAGGGAGACTTTTTGAGGGACTGCACAAAACGTGTGGGATGTTTCCATGGGGTCCCCTCATTTTTAGAGGAGAGGGGCCTCAACTATATATGTACCGCTTGAATGGTAGATCACGGTTTATTGAAAAAATCCCAAATGCTCGCTTTCCTTTTTGAAAGGCTTGTTCTTCTTTGGGTCCCAGGCATCTTCTACCTTTCAGGGCAGGAAGCAGGCTTGGAAGGCGACTAAAGCACACCTAGCATTTGGGGACTTTGAAGTTTAAGAGGCTGTCAAGCTTGTTGATTCAGCTTGTACACCGGAATATTCCTGATCAGTGGTAAACATTACTCACCAGCTAAATGACTCAGTAGAGCCCTCCATGTGTTTGGTAAACAGAAACACAGAAGCAGAAAATGACCTTTCCCCTGAGCAGACCTCCTCTGGCCTTTCTTGTTCTGCCATTTATATGTATGTATATGTCTATATACATATGCACATGTATATATGTATATGTACATACGTATTTGTATATATGTACATGTAGAAAAGTGATGGCACATATTTGTGTATTCAGAATTCATCCAGCCCATGAGTGGGCCATGCCCTGAGACCATATATAAGTACTATAAATATTAAAACCAAACAGAAGTTTTGAATGCAATGCTTATGTCACAGGGCTCTAGGGGTCTGTAGTTGTTCAGTGGTGAGATAGCCCAGGGCCATCCCACCTTGTATCTCTTCATGAGTCTCTAAACCCTCCTCCTGAGGTTGGATGCAGAAGAGGGAGTTCCTTAGCACTCAAGTGTCTTTGGGGTCCGTAGCCCAACCACACCAACAACCTCAGGAGCTTCCTGGACATACACAGTCTTGGGCCCCACCCCTAGGCTGCCAAATCAGAGCCTGAATATCAGAAAGCTCTCCAAGTGGTTTGTTTTCAGACGAAGGTTTGAGAAGCACTGTTCTAAGAACAGCACTGGAAAGAGAAGGCGGTGTGTCCTGAACCCCAGACACCATTCTTACCCACCAGGCAGCTTTTGTTAAGACATTCTCCTGCCATGCTCAGATTCTGACCTATCTGCACGGACCTGTTCGTGTTATTTAGATATTTTATTAGTCTAACTGAAGCAGGTTTCATAAAACGTTACTACTGAGGAGCAGATATGATTCTGATGGCCTCCTGCCTGTGTGAACACGAATCACAAGTAGGTGAGCGCATCTGTGTGCTCCTCACATTCATCCAGGAGTGGGCCTTGCCCAGAGATCGCTCTAGAAGGACGACCCTGTATCTCCGCCAGCAAAGCCATCCTGGACATAAGCAGGCAATCACTTGCATTTCAGACGAACCCTTAGTTAAGGTCGTCCTCACGTCTCAAGTGAGGCACAGTATTTCGAGCGGATAAGAACAATAATCTCCATCGTTGTTTAAAAGCACAAATCTGGTACTTAATACACTAATTCATAGTCACTCCAATTGCAAGTTTTACTCATGAATATCATATCACAAGGGAATGTGAAATCCTCTAATTAAACATGATTTGAAAAGCAGCAGAAAATTGAGATGATGAGTGTTCTGGGGAAGGAGAGTCAAGGATCCCCTGCATGAGAGGAGAGAGAGGTGCCTGTGCGTTTGCTACGGCGTGCACAGGCCTCGGTCTTTATTCATTTTTGGTAGACCCACTGGTGGGCTTTAATAAGACATCCTTCTCTTTGTGGTAGGATTTTAGAACTCCGGGAAAGCTGGCTAATAAACACATAGCCACAGTGAGATGTGAGAATTAAAGCCCTGTGCTAGAAATGTGATGTCTACCTTGCCTCTCAACTCTCTGGTGTGAAATATGAAGCCCTTCTGCTTCTAGAAGTGTTTTCTGCGACAGTTATGGAGAAAGGTCATTTATACAAAGCTGCTGGGAACTGCTCGCAAGTGTAGGTCCTCCTGTTCACATCTCACTGCTGTGTCCCTAGGCAGCCCCAGACCTTTCTCCAATGTGGAACTTTGGAACCTGAGTGTTGACATCTCGTTGATTTTGAGGAGTAGAAAATGGGATAGAAAGGTCCCAAGATTAAAATTTTAAATGGAAAATTTGGGCTGGAGATATGGTTCAGCGATTAAAGCACTTGCCTATAAAGCAGAAGGACATGAGTTTGATTCCCCAGTTTCCATGTAAAGCCAGATGCACAAGGTAGTGCGTGCATCTGGAGTTTGGAGTTTGTTTGCAGTGGCTACAGGCCCTGACACACCCATTCTCATTCTCTGTCTTTCTCACAAGCAAAATAAATGAATAAATGCATTTTAAAGGGAAAATTGTGGGAGGCATTTATGGTGTCATCTCTTGTGGCTCCCTGGCCCCTGTTGCTAGGTCATTTTTGATAGTGTTCCGAGGCCATTTCATTTTATGTCATTGAATGTGTTTGAGTCAATTTAACATACAAACATAGAATTGTATGTTTCACAAATACTGAGATTAATTTCTGAAAACTTGAACTTAAACTGTGAAGTCAGTTAATATTTTCAGAAATACCTTCATCCGTAGAATATCTTCAATTTGTGTTCCCATTCTCACACCTAAGAAGTTCCTAATACTGTACTTACAATCTCATTGGATGACACAGCAGCCAACAAGGAAATGTAAACTGAAGCATGGAGAAAGAAAAAAAAAAAGAAAAAAGAAAGGGAAAAGTTTGTGTAAGTTACTATCCAAGAATTAAACAAATAAAGAAAAAAGTTTAAACAGTAGCGGCTTGCATTGGCACGTGTCATTTTTAGGATCATGTTTATTCCTATAATACATAGTCCCAGAATTGCTCATCAAGGCAGTAGCTTTCTGGAAACACGAGGCATCTATTTAGCTGGAAATGAACAGTCTCTTGCCATCCAGAGTCAGAGGAGGTGGCAAAGAGCAGGAGTCTGACTTCATGCTATTAGGGCTCATGGACATGAGCCCAAAGAATTGCAAAGGTACTAGTCAGGGAGGGGCTTGAGCGATCAGGCCTCATGGGGAACTTTGTCAATAAGTGACCTTCATCCTGGATATGCATCCTAGGACCAGGGTGCCATAAATGTTGGCTGGCTCACACCATGAAAGTCTCACATGGTGGGAACAAAGAAGATGGTCATTGGGGATAGGAAGGAGTCCATCAGAGCAGGTGGAGACGGGGCTGGGTCCTTGTACCCACGGAATGTGGGTGAGAAGCCAGCAGGCAGAGTCCTGCTCCATTGCAGCCGGAAATCACCATTGTGCCTCCGTGGAGGGCAGAGATCAGGTTCGCTCCTTTAACCAACATTCACTTAGCACCACTCCTGACTGCATGCTGCTAACAAGATGCCTGCATGTCCTCAGGAGAAATTGGGTGAGGTTGTACCACACCATGTGGTCCTTTTGACTTTCCAAGGCGAAAGAGGAAATAGAAGATAGGGAAGTTCGCAGCACAACTCTCAAGACAAATGAGGTCTTCATTCATCCAGCTCCTAGTCCCCTTCTTTTCCCTCAAGAAAGCCCACCAGTTTCCGCTGCCAAGTGGGCCCAGCGAGCCACAGCACATTCTGGAAGGACTTTCGAAAACACACATGAAAGACCAGCTCTCATTTTTCAGAAAGTTCACCTTTAGGGTTTTGTTTTTACTAAAAACTTATTACCTCAGTCCCTACCCATAAAATCACAAAAATTATTTTCTGCTGAATGTAATTTCAGAAATTACTATCATTATAAAATTCTTGAGAATAATTAAACCGTTTGTATTTTAGGGGAAAAGAAACACAGAGAAAATAAAGTTAAAAGGACTCTAATATTTACTTATGCTCTTTATTTATTTTGTTTATTTGTTTGCTTTCCAAGGCAGGATCACACTCTTGTCTGGCCTAACCTGAAACTCGGTTGTAACCCCAGACTGATCACCAACTTAGGCTATCCTCCTACCTCACCCTCTCAAGTGCTGGGTTAATTAAAGCTGTTCTTCATTTTTGACAAAGGTACCAAACTATTGAAATGGAGACAGAGAATCTGTTCATCAAATGGTGCTGAGGCAACATTCCAAAGAATAAAGTTGGTCCCTTGACTTCACATCACGTACAAAAATTAGCTGAAAATATATCCTAGACCTGTGTGAGAGCCCAAATTAGAATTACTGGAAGGAAAAGTAGGCATTCTGTTTCAGTGCCTCAGCCAGTGCTGTCCTATATGTTGTATAAAGGTGCCAGGAAATGAACAAAAAAACCCACAAAATGGTTTTATTAAATTAAGAGTTTGAATCTCCAGAAGCCAGGTAAAGGCAGACTCAGTAGCATCAGTGTCTTTAGTCCCACTGTGCCTAAGGTGAGCCGGTAGGTGGAGACTGGAGAATTCCTACCTGGCAAACTAAGCGGGGAGCAAGAGACTCATACCCAGAGTTGTCCTCTGGCCTCCACGTGTGCACTGTGGCACACAAGCTGCCCCCTTGTGTTGATGTTACACACACACACACACACACACACACACACACACACACACACACACAAGAAAGAACTAGACGACAACCCAGGATACGAGAGTCAAAGTAAATATTTGTAGCTACAGCTAATGAGGCATTTGCATCCAGAACAAAGAAACATATGCGCTTTTTATAAATATATATGTTTACTTCTGTACATTCTTCCAATTCAATAGTAAAACAACCCAATTAAAAATAAGCAAAGGATTTGAATAGACATTTGTCCAAAGAAGATATACCAATAGCCAACAAGCTCTTCAAAACATGTTCTACATTGTTAATTATGTAGGGAAATACAAACTCAAAGAACAAGATTGTAACACTTCCCTTCTCCGAGGATGAGTA
The DNA here is from genome assembly GCA_004024765.1 of Zapus hudsonius. Taxonomy (NCBI): domain Eukaryota; kingdom Metazoa; phylum Chordata; class Mammalia; order Rodentia; family Dipodidae; genus Zapus; species Zapus hudsonius. Next base: position 74,461 of record PVHP010003434.1, read on the forward strand.
AATGAAAGACATACAGTAACACGTGCTACCAAGGTTGTGCGGAAGCTGGAACCCTTAATGCTGGTGAGGATACAAAATGATATAGCAACTCTGGACAGCTGTGCGTAGCATGCCGGTATTCCCCGCATTAGGAAACAGAGCAAGAGGACACTGACTTCAAATCTAGCCCAACAAATAAGTATTAATTAATGAATTAAAGTTACCATTCAGCCCAACAATTAAATGTGTGACAATCAGACCAATACATGTGCACTGATTTCAATAGCAGCAGTATTCCCAGGAGCCCAAGAGTGAAAACCATCCAAATGTTTACCAAAAAATGATTGCCTAGGGCTGTGGACATGGCTCCTTGGAAAGAGCCTTGCTGCACAATCAAGAATGTGCAAGTTTGGGACCCCAAAACCCACATCATCATAAGAATCATAGTAATAATAAAGCCAGATGTTCTGACAGGCATTTGTAATCCCTGCCTTACATACTGGCGAGATGGGAGGCACCCACAAGAGAATCACCAAAAGCTCAGGGGCAGGTAGCCTGGTGAAAAAGCAGCAGGAAATAAAGGAGAAACCCTGCCTCAGTGGAGGTGGAAAACAAGGTCCTCTTCCTTCCACAGGCATGTCTCGGCATACACAAGGCATCACACACGTAATCACAAACAGCAAAAAGAGAGGAGTGGTTGGATAAACGATGTACCATGGAAATATAATGGAGTAATGTTCAGCAATACAAAGAAAACTGCAATGCAGATGCATCCGAAACATGATGTGATGGCTTAGTGGTTAAAGGTGCTTGTTGATAAAGACAGCCTGGGGTTCAGTTTCCCAGTACCCACAAAAAGCCAGATGCACAAAGTGACACACACATCTGCAGTTCATTTGCACTGACAAGAGGCTCTGGTGAACCCGTTCTTTCTCTTTCCTTATAAATAAATAAATAATTATTTTTTTAAAAGACATTACGTTAAGTGAAAGAAGCCATGTGTAAATGAACAGTATTATCTGAATCCATGGATATGATATGTTCAGAGTGTCATTCTGTAGCTAGAATGTAGCTCAGAGATTGGCAGGGACTGAGGCTGGAGGAAGTGTGCACTGGCCATGAAGGGGAACGATATATTTTTTGGAGGGAGTGATACAAGTGTTGTCAGTTAGATTGCAGTGATGGTTCTGTAACTCTGAATTACTCAAAACCATTGAATTACACACTTGAAACTGAGTAAACTGTGTGGCATATGGGGCACAATCGAGTGAAATAAAAAACAATATTCCATAATTTTGAGCAGTTAGAGAATGATCAGCAGTTTTCCACAATTTGCCAAGCAACATGCCAGTGAAATCAAACAGTTTATAACTTTGGCATACTTTTTTTTTAGGGGGGGGGGATGTAGAAAGTATGTTCACTATTAGACACAAAAATCACCTTTTGCTGAAGATGAATCTGAAATTGAAGAAAGCATTGAACGGGCAAATTTAGAATGGGGAAAAAACTAACTTCTAAGATAGAAGCCATGGGCCAGTGCACACGGGATGCTCAGGATGCCTTCAGTGAAGGGAAGTTGGCAGTTTGTTGACTGGACGTGTGGTAGTGACCAGGTCTGTGTTCTCTATCCATCTTCAAAGGTTTCTCTTCCCTGGGTCACCATGAAGAGAGTTAGCATGTACCACACTGTCACCAAAAATTCCATCTGCAAACTTTAGAGAACTTGACCCTTTAGTGGGTGAATGGGATAATAATAGTTTCAAGTTTTGTTTAGGTAGTAGATTTGAAAGTGTAATGTGAAATCACTAGGGATGGATCTAGAAAGATATGAAATCTCCCCCAGGGGCTGGGGAGAGAGCTCAACTGGTAAAGTGCTTGCCTTAGAAGCATGAGGACCTGTGTCCAATCTCCAGCACCCATGATACAAAAAGGAAAAAAAAAAGTCAGGCATGTGTGTGGGCGGGGGGAGGGTGCTTGTAATCCCAGTCATGAGGAGGTAGAGACAGAGGATCCTTAAGGGCTCACTGGCCAGCCAGTCTATTCTAATGTCATTGAGAATTATACCATCCCACAGACTGAATATAAATAGTATTGATCTGTGTCATGTAATGTCAGGAATTATTACATAGTTATATGTAATTTTACTTTCCATGGCAAGCTGGTTCTTTCAGATCTGAAATGCTATCACTGTTCTCAAAATTATATTTACTTTTTACATATCCAAGAATTATCAAGGAAGTTTTAAATCACTTGGATTTTCTCAAATTCATCTTCCTGTGTTTCATATATTCTGGATAAAATTTAATAATAGAAAGTATCCTTAATGATATATCTTAACACTATATTAATGATAGAAAGTATCTCAATCATATTGCAGAACTCTTCCTTATAAAATTAAAGAAGCAAGCACTAATTGAATTAATTAGAATAATCTATTTGTTGCCTGTTTATTGCTAAGTTGGTTTATGGATAAATCTACTTAACATTTATTTAGCCCATGACGTGAGTTTCTAAGCATGTGGAAAAGAAGAAATGAGTGATTCCTACCATTAGGAATATTTAACTCAAGTGTTTACAAGCAAATAAACAAAATCTTTGAATAGACTGTGGGCCTGATGCAGTGTACACACTTGAAATCCCAGTACTTTGGAGATGGAGGCAGGAGGAATCGAAGTCCAAGTCCAAAGCTTCCTTGGCTATCCAGACCAACTTAGGCCATATGTGAGACTGGTCTCAAAGGGGAAAAAAAAAAGGACCAAATTTTATTTAAGGTTTTATTTTGGGGAAAATATTTAAGTCTTTGTTCCATGTTGACCTGACAACTCTTTAGAAGTTGTAGTTTATATGTTGGTGAGTTGACCCACAGCAGTTTATTTAAATAATGCATCTTAGGTCTATATTAGATGTTTGATTCTCATATGCCCTCCATCTTCTTTTTCATCCTGGATCTGGGATTCTAAATTAAGTCAAATTAAGCACATTATCACCCTGGGTTTGTGCTTCTCTTCTTGGCGTGAGCCAAAAGGCAGTATTGAAAACGCTGTTTCCACTTACTCATGAAACAGAAAAGCTCCGTTTCAGAGGTGCTGCTACGCAGTGGTGACCAGGGCAGAATGACCCAGACAACGGTGCTGGAGGCAAGCCTCAGCCATGAGGTGGTGCAACAGAAAGCCTGCAGATCAAGTCTTAGATAGCACTGGTCTTTGTTTTTGTTTTCCTACCACATACCCATGTGTTCCCAAGAATTAACAATCGCACAACAAGAAAGTCCAAAATACACAAAATACAAACTTCCAAAAAGATGCTTAAAAAAAAAAAACCCAAAACTATAGGACAAAGGCTCAGTTTCCTTGCCACTCATACCTCTCAGTAATCCGCCCCCCTCACCCCATGGTTGAATTTTTGTGTCTTGTGAGTCTTTCCAGAGATACTATCAGGACCCCATTTTTAACCTCTTCCTTCCACATTGTGGCATTTCTCCCCCAGAATTGTATATTTAAATAAAATTTTAAATATTTTATTTATTTATTTGAGATAGAGTAAGAGAAAAAGAGAAAGACACACACACAGGGAGAGAGAGAGACAGAGAGAGAGAGACAGAGAGAGAGAGAGAGAGAGAGAGAGAGAGAGAGAGAGAGAGAGAGGGAGGGAGGGAGGGAGGGTTGCCAGGGCCTCCAGCTACTGCAAACAAACTCCAGACACATGCACCACCTTGTGCATCTGGCTTTATGTGGGCATTGGGTAATTGAACTTGGATCCTTCTGCTTTGCAGGTAAATGCCTTTACCTGTTGAGCCATCTCTCCAGCTCCAGAATTGTATATTTAAATGTGCCCAGTTATATAGTACATATGGGAAGCAAGTAGCAAAAGGGTATGTATCTCATCAGAAGAAAAGGCAGGTGGAAGGTGAGTGCTGTCCAGGGCCACTCAGCACTGTGTATACTTTTCATTATCAGGAGTAAGTTTTAAGTAAGAGGCAGGTTTCCAAGAAGTCTTGGAAATGTTTACGTATGTGTGTGTGTGTGTGTGTGTGTGTGTGTGTGTGTGTGTGTGTGTGTGTATGTGTGTATGTGTGTGTTGTAGTCATCTCACACGTCACTGGGATGAACCTCCAAACCAGGCACAATTATGAGAGGAAAGGATTTATTGAATCTACAGATCCAGGGGAAGTTCTATAATGGTGAAAGAGGCTGGCCCCCCTTTTCACAGT
>PVHP010003435.1:0-79064 GCA_004024765.1 Zapus hudsonius
GGTAATCAACAGCTTTTAAATTGGCCAAGAAATCCACTCAGTGACAAGGAACCCTTAACTGGAATTGGGACTCAGGGAAAAATCCTATGGGAACCAAAAACTGGGGCTCCAAAAAGAAATTCCCAGTACCAGAGAACTTCAGAGAGGCTAATCTCAATAGAATCCTGTCAAATTAGAAATGTGTGCCTCATTTAACCTATATTGATCTCACTCTCCGATGGAGATTCAGTGAGAGAGCTGTGGTCATTCCAACTCCATCAATGAATCACAGGCTGAAGGCTGATATCCCAGCAAAAGAAGAATCACCCCAGGCCTATCGTGTGGGCCCCAAGTGAAAGATTTGAGACAGTGGTGGGACAAGAAAGAGACCTATAAACACAGCCAATCAGTCAACCATAAGATAAATCAGCGAGACAGACACCAATGACGACTTCCAACACAACTTAAAGCAGAAGCACAGAGACTCTTAAGGTCAAAACAACAACAATGAAACAGACTTAAAACTCACCCTTCATGACTCAGGGAACTGATCCGAAGGGGGAGGAAATATTTTAAGAGCCATGGTGGGAGAAATTACCCAGAGACATTACCCTCCTCTGCTGCAACACATAAAGGGGGGGGGGATAACCTTGTTGCCCCCTTGCCACGTGGATTGATCCATTGTGCCCACCGAGGAGGATACCCAGTGGATTGGGGACAGGTGCGAGGGAAATGGGAATATAAGCACAATATTTACTCAATCAATGTATCTAATTTTGTGCAATAAAGATAAAATTTTAAAAAAGAGTCATCACATAGATCAAAGAAAACTGTATCCAAGGGACACATGTAGATATCAGTCCATATTTTTTGTATACTCTGGAACATCCGATGAATTTTAGATTTTATCTGATTGTTAAAACCAACAAATGCGAAATAAGATAGAATATGTAAGAGTCATGTGGGATCTGCATGCCAAAAATCCTTGCTGTCTGGTCCTTTACAGAAAATATCTGCCAGCCTCAAGCCTAGATCAAAGATGCCCATCACCTGTTTCTGTGCTGTTTCTAGGCTTCCCTGTCTTTGATTGACACCTTGATTGATTTAAAAAGTTTTCCTCCTGCTGCCATGGAATCTCCATCCACACAGTAGTTCCAGAAGTTACACCAATCCAGCGGAGTCAGAATTTTAGCATTACATTCAGAAGTTTTTAAAGACAGTGTCTGTTAATGTCCTGATCACAGTTTTGGAACTTTTTTTTATTGCCATAATGAGTTACATTATTTAATGGGCAAACAATAGGTTGTTATCCCCCATTCCCCAATACCTCTCATCCACATCCCCAATCAGCTGGATATCCTCCTCCACTATGTGACTTCCATTGGTAATATCTACATCTTTCCCCTGAGGGATTTTCTAAAAATAATTAAAGGTAGCCCTCCTCCTCACTTGTGTCCGAAGAGAAATACCAAAGCTGTCACACCCCTAGACCTAGGGGTGTTGGAGTCTAAATACATCAGTTCTTTTGTCCCCTGGCTAGGGTAACTATGAGTCATTTTTAGCAAGGCTCTAAGTTTCTCCATCAGGTTAACCTCAGTTTGTTCCATATGAAAGGCAGGTCAATGAGCCCCCCTTTCTTGACTGGCTTTGTTTCTCTCTCTGCCACTGTTCTCAGTGTCTCTCAGGGAAGCCACGTGTATCTGAGTCCTTAACACAGACTGTGCTGTGGAAACTCAAACCAACACTTATTTCAAACCCACTCTTTCAGGCAGCCAGGCTTTTTAAAGCCCTCTAAGTTAAAGCATTCCCAGCTCCACTACAGGTCCTCAAAATTACTGCCTGCAGTTACTCCTTTGAGGAGAGTCCAATTTAGTGTGGTCTGATGTCTCTATTCTTGACTCTGACATTACGGATGGGTCAAGCAATTAATTTTGTGATTGGATACTGGGAGCTTTTCAGCCTCCTTCTCCAGATTCCTATTACTTTAGAGACTTCCTAGGTGCCCTCACAATGGAAAATTCACAACCAATAAACACTCAAATCTGAAGATTTACATTGGCCAGGCAGGTTGCAATACTAAGCTCTAATAATAACTTCATTTTTCCTCACACCCTGGCAGAAAATGCAGGCAGCTGAGTCCAATTGTGCTGAGCACAGCAAATTCAAACTTATTAAAGGTAGGAAACAGGCTGTTTTAGGATGTGAAAAACTCAACATAATGTGAAGATAATTTCTCAAGTGTGTGGCTTACTAGCCCTTTTTATTTTATATTTTATTTCACAAGCCAGCATTAAGTTTTCAGTTCCCAAATTGCCAGAAAACATAGTTTTCTTTAATATACCAAAGTCAGATTCTGAGGAGCTCTGCAAGCTCTCTTTCTAGTACAACCAAGAAACCTACAGAATGACCAGAGCAGATTGCTTGCCTAATTTTCACTGTAGGAAAAAACACTTAGTAAAAAAATTCCTAGTAAGTGAGAAATTTTGATCACATTTCACACTGAGGTTTAATAGCTAACACCAAGAAGTGGAGAAAAGAAGAAGGTAGGGGTTTGTAAGTTCATTGGCACATTGAGTCATCCATCCAAGCTGAGGGAACAGAGTGATTTACATGAGCCTGAGAAAAAGTTTGTATTTTGTCATGATTTTTAAAGACATATTTCATCAAACAGTGTTTCTTTCCTCCCTTTGCTTCCTCTGGCTTCTCCAGGAAAGGTGATTGATTCCCTGAGCCCTTGTCCCATCACCAAGTGATCCTCATGGCACTTCCCATGCATTTACATTTAGTTTTAATGCTGTGACATGGGCAGGATATAACTTTTTCCTTTCATCTAATAGAAATAATTGATGCTCCTGTTAACTTTCTCTAATGAGGACTAGCCAGTGATTAGTAGCTCTTGTCACTCTTACTAATTGAATATCTTTTTCTACACCATAAGATATTTTTGAATTGTATTGAAAGCAATACACACAGTTATTTTTCATGAGTTAGTTCCTTATTAATAAAATGCTTGGGGCTGGGGAGATGGTTCTGCCAGTAAAAACTCTTGTTTGCAAAGACTGTTGGCCTGGGTTCATTTCCCCTGCCACCCTGTGTAAATCTGGACAGGCATTCATTTGAAGTCGCAAGAGATCCTGGTATGCATGCATGTGCACACACACACACAAATGAAAATTTAAAAACAAGACAATAAAAAGACTATCTCCACAAGTGAATTAATTTTTATTCTTACCATGTATTTTCATTTAATATACAGCTGTCTATGTATTAATTTTGTTTGATTTGTAACTGACTATTTTCCTCACAAGTCTAAATGCCCCAAGAAGCCAAGGATGATATTTGCCTATTATTATGTTCTCATTTTTAAGATTTTTTTCCTGAAACCTGATACTGTTGATAATACTAATTACATATTCTATATTCTTTCAAATATACTTTTGAACTGCATTTACTAATATATTAACACTATTGTTCAACAATGCTTTGCTCCAGAAATATTCATAGCATTCAAGTTTTATATACTATAAATATGCATATATGTAGCCATTGCCATGGATATTAAATATGCATTATATATTTATGTATATATACTATAGGTATGTGTACATATGTATCAGATGAGTAAACATACATAAGTACTCTTTTTGCTCAAAATGTTCATTCTCTGTTAGTTTTCACAGGCAGGATTAAGAAGCTCGATAAAGTCTGTTGTCCAAGTTATGTTTATTTTTAACTTTTTTAAACAGATGAAGTTTGTTTTTTTATTGTTCAGACTGAGAATGTACAATGCACTGGTTACATTTATATTAGTTGCCATGGTTTCCAATACTTCAGAAATTGTCCAAGAAAGGAGAGGAATTTTTCTCACCATGCAAAGATGTTTTTCCCTAACTTGTTTGTGCCCACGTAATGTACCAGTCTGAGTCGTCTGCTTTTTTACTCCCCATCTGTGCTGTGGAGGGGGGAAAAAAGAAAAGAAAAAGACAGGTGGAGGGGAGACATGTTCTCCATTCTAGCAGCGACTAGCTCAGAATTAGGCTGTTTTCCTTGGTGTGCACGGAAGCCTTGTACTTGCTGTGTGCAGACATCATCTACAGATGCTCAGTTGCCAACAAAGCTCCCCTTCCGGGACATGTAGCAGTGCTCTGTGAGGAAGGCCAGGCCGACTCCACAGGTTCTCAGAGGAAGAACTGTCAGAAAACCTATTAGGCAAACAATTTAACCATTGCTTTCTGCTGCTGTTGTTTTGCGTTAATTTTGTCCTGACCAGTTGGAGGGATCTGTTTTCAGGGATGACTGCTTTGGTTCTGGAGGGATCTGTTTTTAGGGATGACTGCAATGGTTTTTGGAGGAATCTGTTTCCAGGGATGACTACATTGGTCCTGGAGGGATCTGTGTTTAGGAATGTGTGCATTGGATCTAGAGGGATCTGTGTTCAGGGATGATTGCATTGGTCCTGGAGGGATCTGTTTCCAGGGATGACTGCATTGGTTCTGATCCAGGTATTCATTTGCATTTTTATTTCAATTTTCCTTAAAAAGTGAAAACACGTCATCCTCTAGGGAAAGCGCTGTTTACTTTTCACTCTGACGTTGTTGTTTTATTTTATTAGCTATTTTTTTTTATTTGGGGTCCCTCTCTTACTCATCAGATTCAGTTAAGGAGCAATTACTCTGTGCTTAGGAATGTGGTCATTTTGACAGTGTAATATTCACTGAACCATCAAAATGACCTTATTTATAGGTACTATTATCATATCCATGTTGTAGATGAGAAAATAAAAGTGAGAAAGAATAGAGTGTGTATACTTGAATCTATAAACTGTATCCATGACATTAGGTATTTTTAATTCACTTGTTGACAACAAACTATGACTTATATAGTATTATCAGTGCTGGTAATCCATTGTTGACCAAAACAGATGCAGTTTCTCTCTTCACAAAGTCTTCCTTCAACTAGTCTTTACCAAGGCCATTGTATCTAAAGGGACATTTTTTCAAATGATATCGGGATATTTTGTTTTCTCTCTTATTACTAGTAAGCTCTCTGGTAGATTTCTAGAGAAGAAAGCTTTCGTAGGAAAGGTAAATAAATATTTCTGCTCAATCTCTTCCCTTCCCACTTCCTCTTATCCACAGAAACCGGCTCATGCTTTCATCCTCCAGAGCCAGGGATGATTAGTGTCTACCATGGCTGTGTCAATCCTATTTATTTTCTAAATCTAGAATTTGGAGTTAGAAATCAGAAATTCTGAAAATACTTCTCGCTATTTGAAGAGGTGTGAAATGACTTTAGATTGCCATTCTTCGATTTGCACAATTAAAAATAGAAGAAATTTGCTATGGTTTTGAAAACATGGAAGAAGATGAAAAGAGGAAAATGTAGGTGGGACAGTTATATAGATCTACAGAGAGAAAATTGATTAAAGAATCACGAGTTCCTAGACAGATGGAAACCAAATGATAGTCTGCTGATCTGAGCTCTCATCTGTTTCTGCTGCTGGCCAATGTGCCTGGGAGACTTGGTCCCAGGAGCATCTTGCAGGGATGAAACTGTGGAGTTGGACTACTCAGAGGCCAGGTGGCACTAGTGGCGCTGTGGTGATGCTGATGGAGTAGCCATGGTCCCCCTAAGACACTGCGTGTGTAAGCTGAGGTTTCTCCTGAGATGACCCAGCGCAAGGTACAGGAGGGGCGACTGGACTGACTCATGCAGGGCCTGAGGAATTGGATAAATGCAGGGAAGCTGATTATTATCGATGCTTTGAGGAGATAAAATGAAATCTCAGAAGAATTAATAACCAATTTAGCATAAAACATGAACATCAAAGTTTCTGTCAACTTTTAAAAAGTTTCCTATCACTTATATCTAAGGTAAAGTAGTCAACGCCATGAAGAGAACATATTTGATGAGGGGCAGAAATTCAGAGAAAGACTAAATTCTCAGGCTGAGCAATTCAATCTATACCTAGGAAAGGCTTTGTAAAGCAAAAATGTAGCCCTGGGGTTGGATTGAAGAAGAAAATATGAGTGCCTGCATTTGAGTGATTAACTTCTGCCTTCAGCCCACTTTCCTCAGCACTTATAATTTTCCCATTGTCCTAGGAGACAAAGCATTTGCCTCATTTTTGGCTCGAGTTATAGATTGACATCAATGAGGCAGTTATTCCTCAAGATCAGCTTCTACCTCTTCTGGTTATTAGATCAATAAGACAGACAAAGGCCAATAAGCTGTGTGCATGGTAAGTTGTGTGGGGGCCTGGCTACCATAAACTGATGAACCCAGAATGTAGGCTTTTGGTGGATTTGAGCATAAAGGGTCAAACTAGACAGAATCAAAATTAGGGTACTAGAGACCTCGATCACATAGGTATCATATCCCACATCATAGGACTTAGTACTTTGATAGGGGTTTGGGAAGGAGGGTTGATGTGCTTCTAGGGAAAACCTTTAAAGGTTGGATGAAGAGCTGGTTCTTTTAAAAATATATAATAATATATTGAAATTGGCAATTCTGTTTCATTACCATTCAAAACCTTTTATAGATTCTACTTTTATTTTCTCCTCAAATCTACTCCCACCCTTTCATTGATTTATTATTTTATTTTATTAATTTGTTTATTTTATCTTTATTATGAATAAGTGTATACATTGTATGAACAAATCTTGTGAATGTGTCCCTTTTCCCTCCTTCTGTCCCCTACCCACTGGAGCTGGTTCTTATTAAATGGCATAAATATTGTAGAACTCTCATGGCAGATGGTGGGGAAAGGCACGCGAAGAAGACTTCAAGAAGTGACACGCATTCATGTGTCTACCATGAAAGAATAAAATATACTGCCAGCTGATTTTGTCTTTTAGATGGAGGAGGGGGAGAGCCAAGAACAACATGTTTACCAAAGTCGTAAGGAAGCATGGTTAGGATGCTACAATCCTTCAATGGTGGCTGAGGAGGTCAGCAGAGGCTCTCCTCTGCAGGTTGAGCTGAAAGTAGATGATGCTGGTATGGAATGGAGATCTCTCATAGCAGTCAAGAGAAGCTTTGAGATTATGAGAGGGTGCAGGTAATGTACAGTCATAAGGAGAAAGATGGGTACAAGCATTTTGATGAGCAGCTAGGCTGGAATGAAATAGAATCCATAGCTCTGTCTACAGCAGTCTGTTCTCCATAGATCAGGTATCCAAGTCCCCCATCCAGGCTCATATCCAGGTACCAAACATCAGATGTTCTGTTTTCCAAACCCCAGCCTCTGAATTCTCCCATGAAAGCCTTGGTCATTCAAAAGAATGGACAAGGAATCTTTTCCTTCCAAAGTTTATGTCCAGGCCCCTAAGGAAGTTGCCAGGCTGGAATGACAGCAGATGGTATGTATCTTTTCATGCAAAGTTAACACAGCCTTTTCCTCAGTTCAAAATTATGGTCCTGAAAATGCAGCCTGTGCAAATTGGTGTAGAAGCAGGGAGTGATGTCCTCTGGTTTCCAGATGGTATGCACTCACAGGCACATAGCATGTGGGCTGTGCAGGATCAACAGGGCTGAGACTCAATGAAGCAGACAGAGGTGAAGTCCAATTTAGTTACAAAATGAGTCCCCGTAGAATAATGATGCACTGCCATCATGGACTTAAGCTTTTAAAGTGGATTGTGGGTTTTTTGTCTCAATGGGTCCTGTATTAAAATGGGGTATTTTTCTTATTCATGAAAAACACAAAATTTGTATTAAATTTAGTCAAATAAAGAAATTTATTAACTCATGAAAATCAAAAAAGGGTTGAATAAGCACACCATCCAACAGAGAAACAACTGAATTCAAATGCTGCCAAGTTCCCTTTCCAGACACACAAAACATATTTCTTTTTGCTGGGGAGACAGGTTCCTTCTCACTGCTTCCTGGCTTTCTCCTCAAGGAGCAGAAGAATAGAGGCTGCAGTTTTTGGATTTTATATGGCTTCAACCTCTAAGAAGAAAATGCTGTCTTTCTCTGACCCAAAACCACACACATGAGAGAGTGGAACTGGTTAGCATACCTCAAGTTAGTTACTTTCATGTAGATTACCCACGGTATCCATATAGAGTCAGGGACATGGTCAAACAGGACCCTGGCTAAGGAGAAAAAAAATTAGCTGTACCAATCTCTAGCGTCCACCTGTTGCCATGAGTGAGCGTGGCAATCATGATTGGAAGTCAGACCAAGATCACAGGACACCTGCTATCAAAGACACTAGAGGTGAAATTTGAGCAGAAAATTCCAGACTCCAGCAGAGCATGCTTGTATGGGGGAAAGAGTTCTAAATCTGAAATCAAAGGGAACAAAAATTCAAAGGTGTTTTTTTCCAGTATACTGGCTGAGTAGTGCTAGATTACTTTTCTCTCTGTTTCTTCATTGTGACGTGGAAGGGGTTGCTCTCTCATTAACCAATGATTTAAGAAAAACAAATGCTAATCTATAAAGACAAGGAAGTGTTATGAAGTCAACTCTGTGGACTCAGAAGTCTGCATTCATAACTCATCTTTTCACAGTTTTTTGTTATCTTAAATAATATCTTTAGCTATCCAAGCCTTTTTATCGAATAGTGAGATGAGAGTCATTGGGTCTACCTTATTGAGTCACTGTGAGAATTAGAAGAGGTAACACGTACAAGGAAACAATACCATTGTAAATATTCAGTAAATTTTAGCAACTATTATTGAAGTATAACCAGTACCCACAATCTCTTGTTAGCTTGTGGGTTCATTGAATTGAATGCTGGGATGATAACTTATGAGTGCTTATTCACTGAGTTCTCTGAATGAGGGACTGCATATTATGCATGTTTATTACATAAAATAACCCCAACAAAGGACTTTCCATGTTACCCAAATATAATAATATGTTCTGAGTCCGCTGTCCACTTTTAATCCCATTACTCATTTATTCAGAAAAGGTATTGAACTTAAATACATCCACACACAGAGAGTCCCACTATTATTCTATCCCTGGTACAACATATTGGAAGCTGTTTACCTCTCTGATCTTTTGCTCATCTCTCAGGTCATGGGTATGTGAGGAACTTGAGTGAATTTGCATACATACAAATGCATCAAGCACAGGAACATTCAGTAACAAACACAGTTATCTAGTTTGAAAAACGTACTCAAGTTCTGTGTATTTGGAGGTTGTGCTATTTAGACTTTGAGTTCAGCTGGATGCTTCATTCTCTGCATATAGTGCTTGCTTTCTAAGGATTTCTAAACTATTTTCCTCTCTTGTATCTTTTCTGTTTTTCTGAGTCTACTGGACAGATTTTTTTCTAAAATAGAGAAGAAAGGAAATGCATGTCAATTTTGTGTGCCTGGGGAAAGCACTGAGAACCTTTCTCCTGATGCACACCTGTTTATTTCTGGCTCTGGCTCTGAGCCACCCCTTCTGCAGACAGCCTCACTTCTGTGGAAGTAGCCATGTTTTTACAATCCCTCCTTAAAGGATCAGTTTAGTTCTGTTGTAGGCGTCAGGAGGCCCGTCTTTCTCAATGGGAAAGCCTTTAATAGGAAATGGCCCCAGTAGAGTAGATACCCAATAAAGTGAGTTATTCTTTGTAGACCTAGAAGCCATCAAAAAGCAGGGACCTCTCTATGGCAAAAGAAAAACAAGTCATTTGTCATTTGTCTATTTGAAACTGTGTCTGTCCTTGTTTATAAAAGCTCTGGCAATGTTTGTATTGAATTGTTTAAGGTAGAGAAAAGCATTTTGCTGAGATAATTTTTAAGGAGACAAACCCCAGCTTAATAATTCTTCTCTTGATTTTCTTCTTTCTGCTCTGCCCCATCTCTCCAACATGGGCTAAAATCAACAATAGCTCATATATTCTGGAGCTGAGGAATTTCACATTGCTTTAGCTGGAGTTCCTAAAAGACAAAATATGGACAAAGGCTTCTAGGGAGCATACATGAAAGGCAGGTAAGGAAGAAGAACCAAGGAGCAACATGAACACATCGGACAGAAGCAGTCGAAAGGAGGAGAGACTTGTTTTGTCTCACAGCTTGAGCACAGAGTCCATGACATCATGAGAGGGAAAGAGGAGAGGAGCTCCATGGCAGCGGGGCATGTCTGGAGCTCTCACACAGAGAACAGCCCAGGAAGTAGAGCTGACGTTTCTTAATAATCACGGGGATACGTCCACCATGTCAGCAGAAATGGGAGACAGCTGCTCCCAGTGCACCCATTGTGAAGAAGCAGGGCGCAGTGAATGCTGAGGCTCAGCTCACACTTTTTTTTGACATTGTCTGGGAATGCAGCCCGAGGAATGGTGCTACCCACAGTCAGGGTGGGTCTTCTGGCCTCCAGTCACCTAATCTAGAAACTTCCTCATAGACATGCCAAAGAATTTGTCTCCTGAGTGAGCCTAAGTCCTGTCACATACAACAAAAACAGCATCACCAAAGACAGGAACCACTCAATCAAAGCATAAGCCTATGGGGAACATTCCAGATCCATACCATGACACCTTAGTTATCATGTCAGGAACTACTTGCTATCAAAGGGAACAGAGGGCTGCCTTTAGAGAAGCTTATAGATTGCTGCCCAGGGCATTCCATCCAAAGAAAAGATGTCTGTCTGCTCCTCCTCCATTGATCCTCATTGAACTGCAGTGGGGCATGAATTACCTGATAGCTCCCAACAGCATCTGTCACCTCAGAAACCAAAGAGGAGACCTAGGGACACAGGTGAGCAGAGTACAGGGCACACACGAGGTATGATATCTTGGTCTGGTTGGTCCGATGACTGGACTTAGAACAAGAAACCACATGGTGAAATGGACAAGAAAATCCAAAGTGGGACTCCACAGTACCCACATCTGCCAGATGTACAAAGTGGCACATGCATCTGGAGTTTGTTTGCAGCGGCAGGAAGATCAGGGATGCCATACTACAGTCTGCTTCTTTCTCTCCTTAAGTCTGTCTGTCTGTCTCTGTCTTTCTCTCTAACAAATAAACAGTACTATTTAAAAATTTAAAAAGAACAAATATTGTAATTAGCACAAGGATACTTAGGGAGCAACAGTGCATAGTGGTGGAAAACATGGGCTTTGAGTTTGGCAAAGAGGTTTCTAATGCACATTCTGCCACTAAGAATGTGACTCTCCATAGTGTTCTCCCTTGTAAAATAAGGCCAATAAAAAGGACCTACTCTACAGGGGCTTTGAGGATTTAATCAAGAGCAATTCATGTGTGACATTTTAGCACAGTGTTTTTCCTATGATAAGGATTCAAAAATTGGTAGATAGAATATGACTATTTTTCTTTATTCATGGAGTTTTGTTTTTTTTGCCTGAACCAGATTTTGTTTAGCAATTTTTAAAGAACTTTCTTCCAAGTGCCTACAAGAAACCTTAACTGGTTCCTTCTGTGTTACAGATGAGGCATTGAAATAGAAGACAGCAAATACAGATAGATACCTGCCAATAAATAGCTATGTTGTGTCTATAAATCACCCTCTAAATTTTTATGGTTTTGTCCACAGATTAGTTCTGCTCTCACCTTTGGTCAGAAAAACCTCTGTCTGCAGTTGCTGGTGGCCACTGGGGAGACTCAAAGTTTATCAGAGTTCTGTGAGTGAATGGCTGTTTCATAATCAATTTTAAATGAGGCATCTGTCTCAATATCTCCACGGCTCAGAGAACATTGCAAAAAAGAGGGGGTAGAAAGACTATAGGAGACAGACGATGGAAGATGGGAGAAGTGCTGGGGGCTCTGTGTTTGGGACGTGAAGTGGATATTGGTCTCAGGAACTCCCAGTGGCTGTTCTAACCTGCACAAGACTTGCACAAGACAGGGCTCATCAACGTTCCCCTCTGGGTGGGTGAGGAGCTCATTAAGTCCTACGCTTCCTAAAGAGCTGAGGGAAGGGAAGGCATTCTCTTCAGTTCAGCTGTAGTGGGAAGCGGATAGGAAAGGGCAATGGGCAAAGGGCAATGTATGATCAAAATATAAATACATATATGAGATTGTCAAACAAACAATATGGCTTCAGCTTTAAGATGGTGAGAAATGAATCTGTATTTTCCAAGATCCCAGTTTTTCTTATGCATCCCATCCACAAACCAACATTTGCAAATCCTACCTAACTCCAACTATATATTTTAAGGTGTCTATTAATTATAACAATAGAACTTGTGAGTTCTGGGGTTGAATTTTTTCCATAAGACAAAAATCATAAGCATGTATCTACCATGCTTACACACTCTCAAATGTAGGTTTTATGTCTTGTCCATGTTTAGGCAGAGGGCACAAGCAGTTCAAATGCAAAAATTAGTATCAAATATATATAGAAAAAAACAATGAGTTTCTCCAACCCAAGCATATTTGTTGTATGGCGTTTTTCCTCTGGGCATAACATGAAGCCATGGTGAGGTAAACAGTGCTTTGGCCAGAGGCCTATGGCAACTTCGGAGGAGAACAATTCCATGGTGCAAGGGCTGTAAGGATGGCGATGGAGCTCTTGAAAGAGAAAGGGAGCGTCAGGAGTCACTTGCCTGAATTTACAGCAATTGTTGCCAGCTGCAAGTGATCTTGGGAAAAGATGAGATTATGTAGGATGTAAAAGGTTAACTAGACCTGGGACTTCACAATGCAGCTTCCTTCTATGAGGTCATGATCCAGGGTGGGATGAGACTTTTCCATGGTGCTGGTGCTTTGGGGGTCTCCATGCTCGCCCTGAGTAAGCACTCACCATGAGGGTAAACCCAACACAGGGAGGTCGTCCACCCAGGTGGCTGTGAGGTCACCATCCAGGTAGGAGGGAGTTTTGTGGTGATGCAGCTGCCTTTGAATCATCTGTTGCTTCTGTAAGCCACCCCTCCCCTGGCTCTACAAGTAGCCTCAATAAATTCATCGGTTCATCAAAACTGGTTTTGGGGTAATCAACCTTTGGTCTGGGGGAGAGGACATGTCTTCATGTCACCTCAGGGAAATGTGTCCCAGGACAGCATTCTTGGGAACCGTGGATTTTTCAGTATATGTGAACTCAGCTGTCGTTTATCCTTTGGGGAGATCACTTGTCTACTTTGCGGATTGAATGCCAGGTTCGTCCCCATGGTCAGCACACTAGGCTGGTCAGCTTCTCTGCTCCTCCCCCTGGAAAGTTTACCCAGGAAACAGTCGCTCAATGTCAACACTGGCAAATCCTGTTTATGAAGGCAAATCCAGGGCTGCTGCAAAATTAAAATCCGACTTGAACACTTTCCAAAGCCAAGCCGAAATGGCTTTTGGATTATCCTCAGTAGTGGATTATTCACACCACTGCTCTCCTATTAACAAAACGTTGTTTGTAGTTCACCACTCATTCAGTTTCAAAAACGTGAATGAGCAATGTTGCAAGTCAGCTGGTGCAGCTCCAAACATGCTCTCCGCAGGCTCTAAGGAGCTGTGCTTAGACCTCTCAGTCAGAAGTTCTCAAAGTAGGGTCCTTGACCGCCAGCAACAGCACTTGGGAACTGGTTAGAAATGGAAGGAAGCAAAAACAACAATCAAACCCAAAACTGGGTCTTGAGAGATGGCTCGGCAGTTAAGGTGTTTTCCTGAGAAGCCTAACAACCTGGGTTCAATTCCCCAGTACCCACATAAAACCATATGCACAAAGGGGCGCATGTATCTGGAGTTCATTTGCAGTGGCTGAAAGCTTTGGTGCACCCATCCTCTCTCTGTCTCTCTATGTTTCTCTCTCTCTGCTTGCAAATAAATAAAATAAAATAATAAAAAAGAAAGAAAAAGAGTTGGTGTGGCTCGTGCATTTAAAAACAAAGCAAAGCAAAACTATTGTCTTTTTGTACAGTTTGATGTGTACAAAGAAAACAAAAAGTTTGTAACAAATAGAATATACACACACTCATATATATGTATATATATGCTATGCATATATATATATATATATATATAGTCCAATAACTAGAAATACTTGAGGAACGGGCTCACATGTCAGAAGGTGTTGGAGAAATTTTTGCTATAGAAAAGATGTTGGAGAAGAAGGCCATGAATACCACTTGGGATTCTAACATTGTTTAATCCTATCACTATGAAGCTAGTGGCCAGATCTCATCCTTGTGCTTTGGTTGGGATCTCTATGCAGCCACTTTATCACACACTTGCCTGATTTTGCTGAAATACTAAATAAAATGGCTGCTTGAGAAACCAGTTTCCAAAATGGCCCTACTGGTAAACCGAATTTCTGAGGCTTTGAAGAACTCTAAAAATATAATGGAAACCAAACAATTAAACCTGTGTTTGTACAGGGATAAAAAATATTTTGGCATCATCATTTAGCTGGTCCATAAGTGTGTGTTTTCATTTCTATGACAGGAACGCAATTATTGTTGACATGACTATCAAATTTTAACACATCGTTGTTGTCACTGAGCAACAACCTTTGAGCAATGCTTGGAGGGCACAAGGTGCCTCCACACATATTTGCCTACTTTCTTTATTTAGTGATCTTGTGGGCATTTATCATTGGTTTGTCTTTGTTTTACAGATGACCCTGTGTGGAATATCAGTGACTTATTCAAGATAACTCCACTAGTTATTAATGCAAAGGAAGTGGGCTCTTAACCTTGAGGGTTTTGTTTTGTATATATAGCTTGTGTGTGTGTGTGTGTGTGTGTGTGTGTGTGTGTGTGTGTGTGTGTGCCTGTATGTGGATATGCTCACAGACATGCAGAGGCTAGAGGCAAACATCTAATGGCTTCCTTAATCTCTCATCCACTTATTTTCTTGAGATAGAGTCTTTCTGAATTTGGAGTTGTAGTTTTATGACCCTCAGGCATTCTCTAGTCTTTTGTCCCCACAGAATTTGGGTTATATAATTGTGTGGGCATGCATCGTGGGGAATTGAAATCAGGCCGTCTTAGGTTCTCTCAGGTCCTCATGTTTGTGAGAAGCACTCCTACTCACTGAGACGTCTACTTTAATAGAGGCCCTTGATTTTTTTGTTTGTTTTGTTTTGTTGTGTTTTGAGGTAGGGTCTCACTCTGGCCCAGGCTGACCTGAAATTCACTCCTGTAGTATCAGGATGGCCTTAAATTTACAGAGCCCCTCCTACCTCAGCCTTCTGGGGACTGGGATTAAAGGTATGTGCCACCATGCCTGAAAAGGCCCTACACTTTTTATGTACATTTTATTTCTTTCTAAGGTGATGATTCTTGAATGTTTTTGCAATGGTATACTAACTACTGAGCATGTCGAATATTTTTTGTCATATGATTTATGCAAGCATAGACATTCCTACTTACAAAATGCACACATAAATTATAGTACTTAAATTGGTATACTAAAACACTCTACTATGAAGTAAAAAATAGAACAGCATGGTGCTTTTGCATTTTAACTATTTTAGTCTTTGGATCTTAATGGAAGATCACTGGATCCACCTGCTTTCTTTTGAATTCAGTCTGTTGCAATATGATGTTTTCATTGAGTTACATGAAGAAAATTTGACTTAACACAGATATGTAGTTGGAAAACATCTGCAAATCTTAAAAACTGGTATACCTTAAAGCAACCTTAATACTCATCCACCACGACTCAGGGAACTATGCGGAAGAGGGGGCGGAAACATTGTGAGAGCCGTGGTGGGGGAGATTATCCAGAGGCACGGCCAGGAGAACCTGGCTGAATACTAGGCTATCCATGGTCCCCTGTCACAAGGACTGATCCAGACGACCCATGGAGGAGGGTATCCAGCGGAGTGGGGAGGGGAGGACAGCGGGGAATTGGGGATAACAACTCATTGTTTGCCCACTAAATAAATGTTGTAACTCATTATGGACAATAAAAAAAAAACTGGTATAGATACCACACGAAAACTGAACAAGTGATTGTTGTGATAATCAGGTGTGACCGAGAATCTGTATACTGTTTTCTCTTTCATCAGCATATAGTAAAACATTTTCATGCATGCATATAATATATTTTATTCCTCCTCACCCCCCCAGCATCCTCCAGCTTTTAAATTCTTTTTAGCCTCTCTTCTGTGATGTTCCCTGAGCCTTGGATTGGGTAACAAATATGTCCCATTCAGGGCTAAGCATTTAGCCACTTATTTTCAGTACTTTGACCAGTTTTGAGTCTCTGTAGTACTACTCTTCACTGCTAAAAGAAGCGTCTCTGGCCAAAGCTGAGGGCAGCCCTAATTTACGGGCTTTAACGTAAGTGTGTTGAAAGCAATAAGAAGGTAACTGGACACATTTAACAAATCAACAGCATACCCTCCCCAGCCATGCACTTGAGATCAGATTTAAATTACTAGATATGAACTCCCTCCTTCCCATGAAGTGGTGGGTTATTCTCTATCAGCCGTGTCACTATTGCACCAGTGAGCACAGCTGGTTCAGTAGTTTAGCACACAGGGTCCAAAGCTTTGTAAGACTATTAATGTCACTTCTCCCCCAAGCCTGCACAGCACTTTCCGACACTATGAAAGCCAGCCAGCAGGGAGAAATACAGGCTGCTGCCTCTGTTCCTGGCGGCCGAACAGAATTAAGATCCTATTGATGAAGACATCAAAAGCTTTGGTTACAGGACATCAATAAATCAAGCTGGGACTGAGGTGCACACTTCTATAAATATTTTATTTATTTATGATGGGGGGGAGGCAATGGGTATGCCAGGGACTCTTGGCACTGCAAAGAAACTCCAGAGCATGCACCGCTTTGTACATCCAGCTTTTACCTGGATCCTGTGGAATTGAACCTGGGCCAGGAGGCATTGAAAGCAAGGGCCTTTAACCCACTGAGCAATCTCCCAGCCCTATACTTTTAAATATATAATTACATCAACATTTGCCAGTCTTACATTTTAAATAAATATTCTTTCAATGCATTACATTGTAACATCATATTTTGAACATGTGAATTATATGGATTCATTGATTTATGAAGATCTGAAGCCCATTGTAACTTACTGTGTCACTTCAAAAATTATAAAGTCATAAACAATAGTTCAAAAATATTCTTTTTGCCATGTATAGTGGCATGTGTCTTTAATTCTATCAACTTAGGATGAAACAAGAGATCTGCAAGTTTGCAACTCACCGTGGATTCTAGGCTAGCCAAATGATTGAGATCTAGTTTCAAACTTAAAAAAAAAAAGAGTATAAAGCCTGGCGTGGTGGTGGACACCTTTAATCCCAGCACTCAGGAGGCAGAGGTAGGAAGATTGCCTAGAGTATGAGGCCACCCTGAGACTACAGACTGAATTCCAGGTCAGCCTCGGCTACAGCGAGACCCTACGACAAAAAGCAAAAACTAAAAAAATAAAATAAAATAAAATAAAAAATTTAAAAAGTTTTTCTTTTGGGATGTTTTCAAGTATTTCATTGCAGCCAGTTTTCAAATTTCTATTTTATTTCAAATTCTATCTTCAACAGTGTTGGCATTCGCTCTTAAAGCATAATTTGCTCAAATTGTTAAATTACATCATTTAATCAAAACAGATATAGACCCCAATACCATCATAGTAGGAGACTTTAACACTTCATTGTCATCCCTAGATAGATCATCCAAACAAAAGGTCAGCAGGGAAATAATGGAGCTCAACAGCACCATAGACAAGCTAGGGATAAAAGATATTTACAGAACGTTCCACCCCAAGGACACACAATATACATTCTTCTCAGCAGCCTATGGAACCTTCTCCAAAATTGACCATGTACTAGGTCATAAATCTTCCCTCAACAAATTTAGGAAGATTGATGTAACCCCCTGCATTAAAGCCAGAAATTAACAATGGGAGAAGATACAGAAACTACACCAACTACTGGCACCTGAACAATATACATCTAAGCAACGAGTGGGTCATTCAAGAAATCTAAAAGGAAATTCAGAATTTCCTAGTAATGAATGATAATGATAACACATCCTATCAGAACTTGTGGGGCACAATGAAGGCAGTAATAAGGGGGAAATTTATTGTGCTAATAAATGCCTTCATATCAAAGACAGGGAGGTCTCAAATCAACCACCTAACCACCCACCTAAGGTCATTGGAACAGATGGAAAAATCCAACCCTAGGAGCTCAAGATGAAAAGAAATAATATCAGAGCTGAGATTAATGAATTGGAAATGAAGAAAACAATTAAAAAATAGATAAATCAAAGAGTTGGGTCTTACTTCATTATTAAGAAAATACTTATAATTAAGTTTCTAAATCCGCTATTAGAGTTTATATTTTATTTTAAAAAGGTCACACATTGTCTTGTTCATTTTGCTGCTCAAATGGGTGTCTCTTTCCTTTGGACATGCAACAGTAATGTGTTATTCTTTGAGTTACTTCCTGACTCATATCATCCCACAAGCTATTTTAAAGACACGCTCTCAAGGTTGATATTTAATTACCCTTAATTTATGCACTTTCATCAAGAATATTTTTGATGATTTTTTTTAATGTAAGAGCACGGTAATGAAAACCACACAGTGCTACATTTTGGTGCTGATATACACAATGGAACCAGTCACTTTAATCACCATTGCTGTTACCCTATTACCAACACAATAATAAAGGATAAGTCATAGCATATAATCATTATCAACAAGGTTTTGATATCCTAGACTCTATGAAAGGTGCATGGGCACTTAGGTGCTCACAAAGGGATTGTCCCACATTAAGCTGACTTTTTCCACAGTAGCAGCACCTTGAGGAAGTTAGCCCTACACTCCAATTTAGGGAGAACACTTCAAATGCCAAGCTTCTTAATGCTGCTGACATTGACTTGTTTTATTTCATGCTTTTTTTAAAAAAATCTTTATTATCCAAAATTAGATACACTGTATGAGCAAACTTTGTTTCGGTTCCCCATTTCCCTCCTCCCTGTCCCCAATCCACTGGGTATCCTCCTCAGTGGGCACACTGGATCAATTCATGGGGTAAGGGGTTATGGAGAGCATAGGAGGCAGCCAGGTCCCCCCAATTTGTGTGTTGTTGTTGAGAGGGGTAATGTCTCTGGATATTCTCTCCCACCATGACTCTTATACTGTTTCCACCCAATCTCCCCTTTAGTTCCCTGAGTCTTCTTTTTTGTTGAGATCTTAAGGGTCTTTGTGCTTCTATTTTAAATTGTGTTGGAAATCGTTGGTGTCTGTCTCACTGACTTGTCCTGGGTTGGCTGACTGGCTGTGGTTATAGGTCTCTTGCTTATCACACCACTCTCTCAAAGGTTTCAATTGGGGTCAGCCACCCGCCTGTGGCTCCTTGGTGGAGTTGGGGTGACCACGGCTCTCTCACTGCCTTCTGACAAATACAAACAGTTTCTCCATCGGAGAGTGAGATCAGTACAGGTTAAATGAGATACACATTTCTATTTTGGCAAGATTCTATTGGGATTAGCCTCTCTGTAGTTCTCTGGTAATGTTTCTCCTTGGAGCCCAAGTTTTCGGTTCCCATAGGATTTTGAACTGAGTCCCAATTCCAGTTAAGGGCTCCTCGTCACTGAATGGATTTCTTGGATAATTTAAAAGTTGTTGTTTACTCCCCCCCCCCAAGTTTTGGCGCCTCTATTGCACAAGTGATCACTTCCTGGCTCACCGATCTTTCACAGAAGTGTGAGAAGTGTGTTCAGCCTTCTCATGGCAACAGTCTGCATTTTATATCAGTGGCCTCTGCTTTCTCTGAATATTATTGACCAATTTCCCCTGGCAGCTTATGTAGCATCTTCTAGCACTGCACTTGCTACCATCTGGGGGCTGGTTACCATTCTGGATCTCACAGGGTCTCTTGGTGTTGTTCCATATCTTTCTGTGGTTTCTTCAGCAATAGGATCTTACCTTTGGCCTGGAGTGGGTATTCAAGAGCTTTGACAGAATCCTGGCTTGTTTGGGGGACCTTGTGGGTCTCTTTGATCAACAGCTCAGTGTAGGAAGGAACCAATGACTGGGACAGGGATTTGCAGGTCTGAATATTTTTTCATGGGGTTAGGCTTCCTCCCCTTCTAGTCATGGCCCCTCTTACTAGAAAATGCGCACTTCTTCAAGAGCTTACTGTACAAAAGTAAGGATTTTATGATTTCAGTTCATTACCAGTTTATCTTATTGTATGACGACTCTACCTCCCCCCCATTCCTTCCACCTCTTTTTTTTGATAGCTAATTTTAAACTGCTTTCCTCTTTGAACATTAATTGCAGTCCCACCAAATTTTTATCCTAAATAACCTTGGTTTCTCTTCCAATATTTTCTTTTTTGCCCATAATTTTATATATAACATCTCAACATTCTGGCATATATATATTCATTATTATATCTCTAGTACTTACTAAATAATGACATATTTCTCTTGTGTATCTTATATATTTCTTAGTCCATGTGATGCAATTTTAACTATTCTGCAACTTAAACTCTCTCTATATCTATGTATGATATGTATCTATTGACCTATCTATCATCTATCTTCTATCTACCTTTCTCCTGAGTACAGATTGCAGAAAGAATGATTCTAATCATAACTTATACAAAAGTTATAAAACTCACAGTATACCTTCCAATTCTCAGCCAAAGTATAGATTTCATTTCTTAGAGCTAAGCTTGATTTCAGACTCCTGGTCTCCAGAAACAAAAAAAGAAATACCTTTCTGTTGTTTTAAATCACCTCTTTGTGGTACACTTCCACAGTCGTCCAGATAATTAATATAGAGTTTAATGTAGTAACTATGATATGATTCTGCACAGAAGATTTTCAGATAAGACCACGAGGGGAAAAAAAGACCCTTTTTCAGTTCTGCTGTTATTGTTTAGACCCCACAAACCCTTTGAATTAAAGGGGAATTCAAACCTCCAGGTTTTAGGCAGTGAATTCCTTGGAGCTCTGGAGAATTGGGCTTGAAAGGCTTGGCTTTTCCCACTGCTTCCACTGTGTTCAGACAGCAAGAGCTGACAGTGTGGGCCATCATGTTCTCCCAGGCTCACCTCAGCCGGTCTTCTTGCATCATGCCTAGGAGCCCTTTGAGGGGGCCAGGTTACCTGTCATGGGCAAGCAAAGACTTGTGCCACGGGATGACATCTCTGCAGTGTTCTGGCAACACCCGCCTTCCACACACTGGCAGAAGCTGGCGGGGACGGCAATGCTGATGTACTTCGTTTCTTTCAGCTTTCTGAGATTGGTCTGAGCAAGGTTAACCACTCGCCAGTTAGTGGCCTTGAGCATTTTGCCTGAGGTGGAATTTGATTCAGTTGGCTCAACTTCCAGCTGCTGTTACAGGGCTGCGCCCAATAAAACTGGCTTGGGATGTGAGTGTATCTTTGCCAGCTTTCGATGATTTATGTGAGCCCAAGAATCCTGTTTGGGAATGTATTAGAATGGAGTAGGCTGAGCTAGGGCCTGTGCCTGTGTGTGAGCCTGCCTCCAGCTATGTGACTTAGAAGCCTCTCGAGTGGCCCTTGGTAAAGAACTTCCTCTGGAGAGCTGGCAGGAGAGACTGTCCACCTGCCAGTAACCCTGGCAAGCGGAGCATCTACAAGCCAATGACTTTTCAATATTTTTTCTACTGGGCAAAATAATGTTAAATCCATTCATAATGGACAGCCATCACCATCACCAATCTCTGTACTTCTTCATCCTGTAAAACTCAATCTTTGCACTCATGAAGCAATAGCTAAACATCTCTCCTTCCACCCAGCCTCTAGTTCTTTTATCTAAAAGGTTGATAGCCTTTATGAATAGGTGTATCTTAGTATAAAATTTTGATTAGTGTTCCTTAACACTAATTAAATATTTATTTGTTCAATTTACTGATATTTTCTGAGTAGGTAATTTCCCCAGGCATTTCTACCTCAAACCATACATGCTGTGAACTAGACAAACCTCTGTGGAACCTTGCTAAAAGGCACGGAGGATATGGGGTTAAAGGAAGTTGAGACAGGCTGAAGCCCCGGTACAAAAACTCTTTGCACTGAGACCCGGTAGGAGCTTCCAACCCTCCTCCCTTGACCCTAAACCTCCGGGCTCCCTGGCAAGCCACAGTTTGAACCCTGCATTCTCACCCCAGCGGTGCTGACAGTGGGTGACAGTTCCCCCATAAGCTGCCACCACTGAACTCATGTCCGGAATCATGTACTTCATGCCACTCAGGGCTGAGCAAGCCTCTCAATTTATGCAAACTAGGCATTCACAGGCTACTGGCCCCTGCCTATCCACTCGTGAGATGTCCACAGACCACCCTGCCCCAACCAATCCTCTTACTCTACCCCTGCCTCTAATCTGAAATGTGTTTTCCTATATGTTAATGTGGGTATTTAACTAGTGTCTGCTTCCACAATTAAATGTTTGTTTTACACAATGGGCACACTTTTCTGGTTTTGTTCAGTACTCTATCCCTAGCAGCATGAGAAATACATTATGATTAGTCAGACATTGTTGAATGACTTAATACTGTCTCACCTCTTAATCATTTATGACTGGATGTCTTATTTCTTCCAAATCTAAATAAGCTAACACCATTTGAGATTGTGAGTGACACAAAAAGTGTACTTGATTAAATTTTTCGTCATCTATCCAAACTTTGATATGCCATGATGAGAGACATTTATTGTCAAGGAAAATTTAACACTTAGTGGATGTGAGAAATAATAGTTTAGAAAGCAAGCAGAGTGATAAGAATAATATAAAAGCTTAATAGAATATTATAATATTGAAGGAAGAGAGAAACCATAATTTTAGTTTTTATTTGTCATTTCTATGGCACCTCGAACAGGTCCATTGATAGTAGTAAATGAAGCTAACTCAGTGACAACATTCACCAGCAATGCTTCGACCATTATAGCAGGAAACAGAAAGCCTTAGCCTCACTGTCCCATGAGCATACTGGTAAGGGGATTGCTGAAGAGACTCTCTGTGGGTAGGGTATTACACATTTCTTTTCCATCTGTCTACACACATGGGGATGTTGGCTCCTTGCCAGTTTCACAAATTAAATTAATCGGTATAAGAGAACTGAAATTAAACACTCAAAGAGAATACTTGGAGTCATTATGGAAAGATTAGAATCTCCTGAGTGATTTGAACTTGGGCCAGTTGGACATCCACCTAAGAGCCTTAAAGAAGTTAGCATGAAAAATTTTAAAAAGAAAATGCAGATAAAGCAGATTTAAAGTCCAGAGTGAAGATGTTAAAACCTATCAAATCCACCCTGCCTGTCCACATTCACTGAGGATAGAAGCCTCCTCTGGTGGTTTGCACAGCTGCTCTTTGCTCCCACCTCTGGGCATCGTTATGATGTTCCCACATGTCTGATAACCCCGGTATATTAGCCTTCCACCAATCTGTGATGTCTTTTTCTGTATGTGTAGTTATGTGTGGTATGAATGCCTGTAGGTATGAATACTGTGTTCATATGTGTGTGGGTTTGCATGCACATGTGTGCATATGTGTGGAGTCTAGGGGGCAACCTCAGGTGTTACCCCCAGGCATACTGTCTGCCTCTTTTTAGAGCTCACCAAGTGGGTTGTACTGGCTGGCCAACAAGCTTCTCCGCTTCCCCAGAGCTCAGGTTCCATGTGCTTACCACCATGCCTGACACTTAGATGAGTTCTGGGGCTGAAACTCAGGTCCTCGTGCATGTGAGGCAAGGACTTTAACCACAGAACTGTCTTCTCATTCCTGTTAGCTCCTTCAAAATATTATAGTTTTTAATTGATTTAGTTGATTTGCATACTTTCAAATTACCTTTCTTTCTCATCAAGATGTAAGTTTCACAAGGACAGGGATTGTTCTTATTGTTTTCTATATTAAACTCAACATCACTTGAGCTCTTCAGAAACTTCTATAATCATATCTGATTGGCTGTAATATATACATGTCATTTCAGATTTGAAAATATGGCTAAAAGAGTAAAAAAATCATTTGGATTTTCCAGACTTATAGAGATTATTAGTTTTATTTCATTTCACTACTCCTAATAGTTGATTTCTCTACATCATCGAAGGATTAAACTGTGGCTTCTTACATTTCATTCTGTCTCAACTGATAAGAACAGCAAGTTCTCTCCTATAGTCTGTTAATGAGAGCACTGAACCACATGATAATGTAAACTGTCTTCTATGTCTAAAATCCTGTGACTAAAAGTCACAAGTATTACATTTAAATTTACTCGTATTTTCATCAAGTCTTTCTAAAAATATGAACTGGAAAATAGATGCTAGAGAATGTTTTTGTCCAAAGTTTATATCCAGTGGGAAGTTACAAATCAGTATTAATACTGGTTGTGATTTCATTGACACATTTGTAAATGGAGTTCCAGTTTCTCAAAATCATTACTTATGACATTTAAATTATTAAAGTTTATTTAATTCCATACAAATTTTAGGACTTTTAGAATTTTCAGCAGAAGTCACAAATAAGAAAAATGAGAGAAACACAAAGGAGTATAATTTTCTAAGGAGAAAGAAATCTATTACATTTGTGCTTTCAATAGTACTTTAACATCCACTAGAAATCTCTTCATAATAAACCATTTTTCCTGTTTGCTTAGAATACAGAGAGACACAGAAGGAGCAATGCTGTTAAGAATTACACTTCTGGACACCGATCGGAATTTGAGCTATTAACTAGTTTATAACCTGGGGCAAGTCCCTGTATCTTACAAAGCCTCATTGGTGTTTCTCATGCCTAAGTGTGTACAGTAATAGTATTGGTGTGACGATTGCTCATCACTGTCCACTTGACTGGACTTATAATCATCTTGGAATCATATCTTTCTGTGTGTCTGTGAGGGTATGTCCAGAGTGCTTCACATTAAGAAGGATGGTTGGTACTGTTTTCTGATCTGGACGCCAGGGGAAAGTAAAGGCACATTGTGCTGGAGCATTGGTCACTTTCTGCTTCCTTGCTGAGGGAGGTGTTGGAAAGCAGTCTCAAACCACTGACAGGACAGCCTCCAGCGGCTCAGCTCCGCCACCAATTTTTCCCTTCTGTGGTGGATTATAACCTCAAACCATGAGTCAAAATTAATTCTTCCTTGAAGAAGTTGCTTTGTGACAGCTACTTGGTCAGCAATGAGAAAAATAACAAATGCAGTTAGTGTCATAGTGCTGCCTGAGCCTTAAATGAGGTCATCTATAAACAGCATTATCACAGTGTCTGGTTCATTATCAAAGCTTTGTAAATACTAACCAGGACCCTATTAGTGTATACTGGTAACACTCAATATTTATAAACAATTTAAGTAACAGGTTGAGTTATTTTCTCCAAAGTATTCACAATCCCTTTCTAAATTTTAAATATACATTGCTTCTTAAAGTTGTGAGGTATTTAAAATTAAGGCCTACTTAATTTCTGAAACTTCCAACCAGCCATGATTGATGCAATGTGGAAGAAACAACTTTTAATTAGTTAGTGGAACTCCTTCTACCAGTCGATGTCCTGAACTGTCTTCTTCACTTCCTGCATTAAAATTCATTTATTCAATGTATTCAATTCATATGAATAAAATATGGTTTTCATATTTTGATCATGGACACTGGATGATACAATGAAAATCTGAAGTTCAGTGTCTGCCCTCAAAGAGCCTACAATAAAGTGGAGCAAGCACAGGCTTCAGAGGAACATGGATTTTGTTTCAGAATTTTACATCCTTTTTTCCTTTTCCTATTAGAACATTAGAAAATTATTTTTATTATTATTGACTGAGCCTCACATTTTGTGTTTAAAATGTAAAACCTTCCTTCTATTTATGGAATAAATATAGGGTACAATTCTTGAAAAACACAATGTGCCTAATGCATTATATGTGCTTAATTAGTCATTAATAAACATATCCTAATGTGTAATTTTTAAAATAGCTTATTCTTCCATCTGTGGTAGTTTGATTCATGTGTTCCCCCAGATACTTAAGTTTTCTGAATGCAACGTCCCCAGCTGGTGGCTATTTGGGAATTGGAGCCTTCTGGAGGTAGTGTATTGTTGGGGAAGGCTGATGGGTATTATAGCCAGCTTCCCCACTGTTTCCCCTTGAAGTGTTTGGCATGATCTTATGTTACTATTGTCCACCTGATGTTGGCCAAGAGGTGATGTCCAGCCTCTGCTCATGCCACGTTTCCCCTGCCATCATGGATCATATCCTTGAATCTGTAAACCAAAATAAATACTTTCTTCCTACAAGCTGCTTTTGGTTGGAAGCTTGGTGTCAGCACTGAAAAGTTGAATACAGTAGTAATTTGGAACCAAAGATTGGGGTTGTTATTGCCAGAAATCTTATTCTGTGATGTTGGCCTTTAGGAACTGATTTGAAGGTGGAACGTGGAAGGATTTGAAACCTCATCCTAAGAGTGCTTTGCAGTGCTGTATGTAGAGATTGATGGACCATTCTGTTCAGAGTTGAAAGACCTGAGTGCAGTAAGAAATATGAACTGTGAGATTCTGATCATGAAGGGAAGTAGGGACTGGCCTAGAAGCAGTTTGCATGAAAGGTTTGCTACCTTCTGCTCGCCTGTGTTCTGAGAACATGTGCAGGGTTGTGTTCTGTAGAGATGGACTGTTGTGGGCGGAAGGATGTGGCTCAGAAAGAAATGAAATCTTGGGGTTGAAATTGCTGCACATTCAGTTGCAGTTGTTTGAGAGATTACAATTATTGAGATTGGACCAGCTAATCTGCATTGAGACAACAGGAAGAATGCAGATTCTTTTGAAAGTAAGGGGGTGGATGCTGAAGGAGCATCTTCCTCTTGAAAGTCAGCTTTACTCCCCCCTCCCGCCCGCCTCCTGGATTTACAACTTGGTAGCCCATCTGGTACTGTGAAGTATAGCAAGTGCAAGAAAGAGAAGGTTATTGGGTTTGCAACACGGTTTTGAGTTTTGGAAATGACCATGGGCAATGTGAAACAGGGTTGTTGGAAGTTGTTGGGTGGAGGTTGATGGAGCCATGAGGTTGAACTTTGTGTTGCAGTGGAGACCCAGTGGAGATGCCAGGATTATGTGATGGCTGCCAAGGAGAGCTGCCAGCACTGAACGGAGTATATCTGGGGCTATGAGTAGCCAAACTGGAAAGGAAAAATTGTAACTCCAGAGACTTGTCACTGTTTAGAGTTGTCAGACTTGGGGTTACAGAATGTGATGTTTGCCCTGTTTGTTTCAATCTTGTATTGGTTTAATTTTCCTTTGCTAAACCCAATGCCATCTTTACAGTGTGAATACTTACTCTGTGCCCCCCATCCTTTTTTGGTATTATAGCTCAGTTACAAGACCTTGGACTATGGGGATGTTTGAACAGAATTGAGATTGAAGAAAACTATGGGGCCTTTTAAAAATACATATCTTTATTATGAATAAGTATATACATTGTGTGAGCAAATCTTGTGAATGTGTTCCCATTTCCCTCCTCTCTGTCCCCTCCCCACTGGGGTCCTTCCTCGGTGTGCATACTGGATCTGTCCATAGGATAGGGAGTTATGAACTGCACCAGAGGTAGCCAGTTTTTCATTCTACTTTTTTTTCCTTCCCCCCTTTGTGTATTGTTGCTGAGGGAGGCAATGTCTCTGGATATTCTACCTCACCATGGCTCTTAAATTCTTTCTGCCCCCTCTTCCACTCAGTTTCCTGAGTCAAAGTGGGTGAGTTTTGAGTCTGCTTTGTTTTTGAGATCTTAAGTATCTCTGGATCTTTGCCTTGGGTTGTGTTGGGTACTGTTGGTATCTGTCTCCATTGACCTTTCATAGGTTATCAGACTTGGCAATTGGTCTCCTGTTTGTCACTTTCTCGTGGTTTCATTTGGACCCTGTGTGAAAGCTAGGTGTGGTTTGTCTCTTGCCTGGATATCAGCCTTCATCCAATGACTTGGAAGAATTGAGTTGTCCCCTGCTCTCTCAATGCCTTCTTTAAAATACAAACAGAATCTCCTTCAAAGAGTGAGATCAATATAGGTTAAATGAGACAACATTGCTACTTTGGCTAGCTCCTAATGGGTGTAGCCTCTCTATTGCTTTCTGGTAGTGGGAATTTCCCCTAGGAGCCTGAAATCTTGGTCCCCATAGGGTTATGCCATGGATCCCAGTTCTGGTTAAGGGTTCCTTGTCACTAAGCTGATTTCTTAGCCAATCAGTAAGCCATTGATTTCCCTTCAGTGCCACTATTGCACAGATGAGCACTTCTTGACTTGCTGGTCTCTTCCATATAGCAGTGTGTTTAGCATTCTTGTGACAACTGTCTATATTTTATATCAGTGGTCTCTGCCTTCTCCAAATATCATTGGCCAATTTCCCCTGGCAGCTCATGCCACACCTTCCAGTGCTACACATACTATCTGGGAACTGGTTACCATTCTGGGTCTCTTGGTATTATTTGATGACACTCTGGGATTTCTTCAGCAATAGGGTCTTACCCTAGGCCTGGGGCAGGTATTCAAGAGCTTTGACAGAAGTCTGTCACATTTTGGGGACCTCATTGTTCTCTTTGATCAAAAGCTCAGTGTGGCAAGGAACCAAGAA
Organism: Zapus hudsonius; assembly: GCA_004024765.1. Taxonomy (NCBI): domain Eukaryota; kingdom Metazoa; phylum Chordata; class Mammalia; order Rodentia; family Dipodidae; genus Zapus; species Zapus hudsonius. Next base: position 28,414 of record PVHP010003435.1, read on the forward strand.
CTGGGACAGGGAGATGCAAGCCTGAGTAATTATTCCTGAGGTTAGGCTTCCTCTTATTCTGCCTATGGCTCCTCATACCAGATGGTGCCCTCAGCTTCCTCAGGAGCTTACTGTATAACAGCTAGGGTTTTATGGTGCCAATTCATTATTAGTTTAGTTGCCTATATGAGTCCACCCCTCCCTCCCATTTCTCCCACCCATGGAATGAATTGTGTATGTGGGGGGGGCTATGGAAACTTTTAAATTTGGACTAAATGTATTTTCATCATGGATGGTTATCAATATTGGGGAGCCAGTGGGCACATGTGCTGGCTTGATTCAGATGTCCCCATAAATTTACATGTTCTGGTGCTAGGTCCCCAGATGGTGATAATTTGGAATTGGATTCTTCGGAGGGCAGTTTATTTTGGCGGGCAGGCTTAATGGTGTTCTAGCCAGCTTCCCTTTACCAGTGTTTGGTACAGTCTCCTGTTTCTGTTGTCCACCTGATGTTGCCTAGGAGGTGATGTCCAACCTCTTCTCATGCCATGGTTTCCCCTGCCATCTTGGAACTTCCCCTTGAGTCTGTAAGCCAAAATAAGCCCTTTTCTCCCACAAGTGGCTATTGATTGAGTGCTTTGTGCCGGCAATGAGGAGTTGATTACACCATTCTATATTTATGATGAATTGTACATATTCTTTATTAACCAGTTTGGTTTAGGCTAATATGTTCCTTAGTCACAAAGAAAACAATAAAACACCTCAGTGGTTTAATTTAATTAGATCTTATTTTTTGTTGACTTAAAGATTTATGTGGTTCAAAACAACTCAGGCCAACTTTCCACTAAAGGTCACTCAGGTATTTAAGTTGTATTAATTTTCATGGTCCTACAAACTGATCACAAAGAAATACTTCTGTGGATCTAGAAGAGAAAAATGAATATTGGAGTATTCTAGCAGTGCTTTCCACAATCTTCAAAGGAAACACCTGTGTATACATAGGAAAGGCCCCAGAGAAAAACCGGAGTCCTTTCCCTTTAAGAGAAAAATGGAAAATAAGTAGGAATCAAGTAACAGTTGCTGAGATGTTGCTTTAGTCCCAGGGAAACACACCTGCGTCAACATTTTGCTGATTCTATTCCATATTTGTGCTCTTCACTTGTTATATTTTATAATATATCATGGATACTACCTACACTTTGCTATTACCATTTTTATGATAAAGCATTAGTTGGTAAAGTTATAATAACATCATCATATACCATTGTTACATATAAAAATAATTCCATAATGCCATCTAATTCAATCCATGTTCAAATTTAATTATTTCAAAACTATCCTCTTATATTTACTTTTAAAAATCAGACAATAAACTAGGATCAGCTACAACATTCGATTATGTGTCTTGGTCCAGCATTGTTATGTTTTATCCTATAGTCCTTAGTCCCTTCTAAGAACTATTTATATTTTTGTCATTTTCATATATGTATATAGTGTCCTTTGATTTTATTTGCCCTCTTTCTCCTTACTTATATCCTCCTACTATTGGTAAACCTCTTCTTTCCAAATAATCCCTTCCTCCTTTCCTGCTTTTCACACATGAGCGTGGGTGTGAGGTTATTTGGGTAAGAAGAAATCAATTATCAGTGGCTACCCCATTGAAGCATGATTCCTACTTCCCCGGCAACCATTAACTGCCAATAGCTACTCTGAGAGGAATTGGGTCTTCTGAGTCCCTCCTCCATTCATGATGAAATATTATGGGTTCAGTCTTTGCAGGAAACCACAGCTGTTGTGAGTTCATGAGTGTGCTGGCCAGGCGGTTTTCAGAAGGCAGCCTATCATAGCACGTCTCTCCATCTCCCAGCTCTTAATGAAACAAGCAACCCTTTCAAAACATAGAGTTCTCAAAAGAAGAAAGGCAAATAACTAATAAGCATTTTTAAAAGGGTTTAACATCCTTAGCTAGAAGGGAAATGCAAATTGAAACTAATTTGAGATTTCATCTCATGGATGATTTAAGTAAACAAATGACAACAAATGGTGGCAAGGGTGTGGGGAAGGGAGTGCCCTCATTCTTTGTTGGTGGGAGAGCAAACTGGTACAGCCACTGTGGAGATCAGTAGAGAGGTTTCACAAGCTAAGCTACCTACTCTTAGGCATATTGCCCTAAGGATTCTACACTCTACTACAGAGATACTTGTTCATCCATGTTTATTGCTGCTCTAGGTAGGAAATGAAATCAGCCTGGATGCCCATAAACTGATGACTAGATAATGAAGACATGGTACATATACACAATGGAGTTTTACTCAGCTATAAAGAAAAACGAAATTATAAAATTTGTCTTCATTGCAGTTTATGCCCTTATTTTGTTGAAGATATTGGATCATTTGTCTTATATAAAGTTTTCTACGCAGTCTGAATTTACCTGTTTCTTCATGGTGTTGTTCATGTAATTTTTGTTTTTCCAGTAAGCCTATAGGTAGACAGAAGGGATTGATTAAATTGTGGGTCTAGCTAGTTGTGGTGGGGCACGCCTTTAATCCCAGTACTCAGGAGGTAAAGGTAGGAGGATCACCATGAGTCTGAGGCCACCCTGAGACTACAGAGTGAATTCCAGGTCACCCTGGGCTAGAGTGAGACCCTACCTCAAAAAACAAAAACAAAAGCAAACAAAAAAATTGTGGGTCTATTCATTTGCAATGTTTCTTATTTATTTTTGCTTAAATAAGAAATTTTGCTTATAGTTTCAAAATTTTCTTTAAAAATTATCCTTAGAGGATTCTTACTTTGAATAATGGTAGAGCAGATTTCTACATTTATGCTATTAGCAATTACAAATGTCAAACAAAAATATATAAAATAGTCATTTAAAAGCATAAGAAAGTGACACAAAACTGGCAGAACTCAAAAAAAGTAAAATAATTTTAAAAGGGAAATATATTAGTTCCAATTCATATTTAAATGTTTCCCCAATTATAAAGAACAGTGGTGGGAGGGAATTATGATCAGGGTATATTGTATATATGAATAGAGTTGTCAATAAAAAGCTTAAAAAATAGAAGACAGACTAATTGGAAATAAGGGTTCAGTGACAGAAGATGGGTGGAAGAGTGTGAACAAAAGAATGTAATCGGAGAGGATTATGATAAAGTACATTATCCACATGCATGAAATTGGCAATAGAAAGTTTTTAAAGAAGAATGGGTTGGAATTGAAAGAAGAATCTAGTAAAAGATAAGATCCACAAGACACATAAACTCTGAGACCAGCATATATTCTCTGGACATCCTTGACATATTTTTAAAAGGTGCTTGCATAGAGTGAAGCTTGGATCCAAAAGTTAGAATGTTGGTAAAGGGAAAAGTCTGGGTAGACTCCTTATTTAATAATGGCAGACTTGTAGCAAAGTCCTTAAGTTTTTCATTAAACTCCCAAAAGGAATGACTGAATTTTAAGACTAATTGTATAAGCTCTGAAGCTGTAAAATTACTAGAAGAAAAGTAAAGGGAAAACTATACCATATAAAAACAATCAAAGCAAGAAAATTATAAATAGATAAATGGAAATGCATCATAACAAAAGCTCTGCACAAAAAGAAAACAATTAAAAAGGGAAAAGACAACATACAAATTGTGAGAAAGAATTAAGCCATACATTTGATAAAGTTACAAAATATATAAGGACCTAAACAATAACAGGTTAGGACCTAACCTAAACAATTCTACAGAAAAAAATAATAATCCAATTAAAAAGCAGGCAAGGGACCTGAAAATATATTTATCAAAAAAACCCAAAGATATTCAGGATTAGGGAGGTAGATCAATGAGTACTTGAGTTCCACCTTCAGAACCCATGCACAATGCTGGGCACAGATAATACTGGTGTGTGTCTGTTTCCCAGGGCTTGACCTTGTAGGCTGGCTGGCTTGTCTAACCTCACTGGAGAGCTCATGGTCAGTGAGTGACCTGGTCCTGAAAACAGGGAGGTGGCATGCTTGAAAAATCACATCGAATGCTGTCTTTTAGCCTCCACAAGCATGCACACACACCTGCACACATGTCCCCATACATGTGAACACAGACTTATACATGCACACCAAACATGCACATGTGACCAGTAAGTATATAAAAATCCTCAATATCAATAACCGTTGGATAAGTGCAAACAGAAACCACAAGACATTGCTCATATGTATCAGAATCACTATTTCAAAATGGCAGAAGACAGTAGAGTACAAACTGAGCCAATAGACCTGTGCTATACTGAGACATTCCAGGATAGAGTTGCCAGTTTTTAATTTTATAAAAAATATTTGCCAACTTTAATAAATACAAATATACCATGATCATAATATCCTTTATCCACCCTCCCTTTTCCCCCTTCAAAATCCCCCGTCCAGCAAATCCCTTCGTCTGTCTACCTAGTCTCTCTTCTATTTTGATGTCTTCATTTTCTCCTCTCCTGCAGATCTTGCATCAGTGAGCAAATCAGGATGTATAGCTAAACTTGGGTTTTTATGTCATAATCTCTCCAAGAGTGTGGGGCATGAGTTTTCTTTAAAACATTGTATTTTTTATGCTTCTAATTTTCAAATTAATGAAAATAGAATACCAACTCACAGGCATAATCTGAACTCAGATATTGATTCATTTTAAAAATCATTCATCACATTAATAAAATACTAGTAAGTGTGTGGGTGTGAGGCTCAGTGGTATAACTTGTTTACCATGCTTAAGACTGTGGGTGGGATCTACAGCAAGGGACACAAAACTAATCTTGAAGTGAATCTCATGGTGGCTTTATTTTATTTGGTTATTATTATCATCATCATTGAATTTTGAAATGACTAAAGGGAAATGGGATAGGCTTACATGACAAGTTTGGTTGAATGCCTTTTCTGTGCAATTTCTAAGTCAGACCCTGGTTATATGTAGTGGGTGATAGGTAGTGGGTATTCATAGAGCCAGATTCAGTGTTCCAAATAAATAATATCTTAAGGAGACCTCAGCAAAGCAATCCAGAAAATTTGATAATTTTATTGTATGAAAATTATGAATATTGGTCATAACCCCATTGGGTCATACTCTTATTTTCTCTCTTCCCAAGCCCCCTCTTACTGAGGGCCCTCCTCAGTGTGGCTACCTGTCTTCACTATGGTGTCTAAAATGTACTAAGGAGACTCTGGGGTTGTGGAGGGGTAGAGACAATGCCTCAGAATAAGAAACCCCTGGTTACCAGCCTTTGAAAGAGAAAATATTATATATCTAATTGAAAATTAATCTAATACTTATTTTGAAAACATGCTATGGCAGGATGGATTTAGTGCTTGAAATCTGGCAGAAAGCCAAATAAATAAATAATTCAAAATAGGAAAAAAGTTGTGTAGCCAGTATCTCTAAACCAGCTGAGAGGGAGCACCGTTCACAACAGACTGTCTCCTGGAATGGTGATGGGCAATATGCAGAAAGCCATGTTAAAAACCTCAAAAAATATGGTATGTCATCACTCATTCCACAGAAGATGGAATTAATTCACTACTTTCTGGTTCTACATTCTATTGCAAATGCCAACCAGTTCGCTCTAGCTTCTGGTGCTTCTAGCCTCAGTACCTGACTTTTTAAAAACTGTATAGATTCATTACCTGGGGCTTTCAAAATAGGAGAGAAGTATTTAGAGGGAATGACATAACAATCCAAATCTGACATTTGGTACCATTTTGTTCTGCATGCATGCATATTTGGCATGCTGAAATTAGATGTATAATGCTTATAGAAGATAAAATTTAAATGTTACAGAGAAAAATAAATAGCAAATGCTTATTCAAGTTGCATTGATTTGTAAAACTTACACCTGAAAGGGTATTTATAGTAAAATGTGCTGTCTAACAAATTGAGTTGGGGTAGAAAGTGAAAACTATGACTCTAATATTTCAGAAGCTGAACTCAACAGTGTAGGACATTTCTTCTCCCACCTGAAAGGACGTTGGATCATATGCTTTGTGACAACATCCTTCATCAATTGACTGAGGTCAAGAGCTTTCAGTAAACCCTGACTATGTAAAGAAAGCTAGGTGTTTGTTGAACAAATGCAGAACAAAGCTCCTTGAAGGTTATTTGCTCCATAAGGAACTTTGGGTGGAAATATATGGGCTTTTTGTTTAAATTTATCTCAAAAAATACACCTATGACAATACTCACACAGAGTAGTAACAACTGGATTGGCTAGGTCACAAGCTCCAATACATTATTATGCAAACATAAAAGACACTTCGACAATTAGAATTTGCCAGTCTCTTACAAAATAAACTTTCTTCAGGACAAAGGTGTGCTATTGTCTCAATAATCATCAAAGATGCTGGGTATCTCCGTCTCTCCTCCCATCACCTTCAATCTGTGCGTGTTTATCACCTTATCTCGTAGTGTTAAAACCATCCTGTTAAAAACAGCTCTGTTCTTTGTTGTTGTTGTTGTTGGTGGTGGTTTTTTGAGATAGAGCCTTGCTCTAGTCCAGGCTGACCTGGAATTCACTCTAGTCTCAACCCTCCTACCTGTCTCCCAAGTGCTGGGATTAAAGACATGCACTGCCATGCCTGGCTATGCTTTTCTTTTAACTAAGTGGAAATTATAGTTTGGATAGCCACTCCTCCAATGGTTCTTTTTTTAATCTCAGTGGCTACATCAACAGTGTATATCATTACCTGACTGAAAAAAGAGGTCTCAGGGATGGAGGTAAAACTTTGTATTAATACTAATGGCAAGAAAAGTTATAGAATTAGGTCACCATGAAGCCAATGTTGAATTTTTGGAAACTAAAAGGTGGGGGAGGGAATTAAGGTTATTAGAACTGGAGAACTGAAAGGACACTTAGGTCCTTGTTAATAATGAGAAAGTCACGTAGCCTTTAGGAAGAGTTTTTGAGGACTATTCCATTGAGAAAAGAGAGGTCATCTATCACCCTGAACTCACTTCCAGTGAAACAAAGGGCAGGAGAATTTTTAAAGCAGGCATAAGGAAGCTGTGGTGAATCTGTTTGCTGACTGGCTTTAGCCAGGGAGATGAAGACAGACATTGAGGATCCTCAAAACCCTCTAAAGCTGTAATGTAGAAGATGTTGAGGGCTCACCATTAAAGTAGACTTAAAACCCACCATGTCTAGCTATGTTTGGTCCTTTAAGTGGAAATTATGATTTGGATACCCCTTCCTCCAATATTTCTTATCTCGGTGGCTACATTAATAGTGTAGATCTAATTGCACAGCTGTGTACATCTTGTCAGGCTGATGGTTGTTGTAAAGCAGTGCTCCCTGCTTCCTCTCGGCATTGTTGGCCATTTTCCCCTGGCAGCTCCTGTAGGGCATTCCAGCACTGTATCAGGTTAACGTTTCCAGCCGGGTCTCTGGATGTTGTGTGTCAGCAGCCTGTGATGTCTTTAGCAATAGGTTCTCATCTTTTCGCTCTGGTGGGTAATCCAGTGCTTTGACAGAAAACTATCTTTTTTGTTTTGGGGTCTCTCTGATCAACAGCTCACTGAGGGAAGAGACCAATTTCTGGTACTGGGAGTTACAAGCCAGAGCCCATTTTATTAGGTTGAGGCTCTGTCTTCAGGGCCTTCTTAGCAGATGCTACTCCCATCTCCCTTCATAGGGACTCCTTCAGCCTGCTGTGGTGGAGTGAGGATTCTGTGGTGCCTATTTGTTTCTTGTTTAGTCTTGTGTATATCTGCCCCACCTTCCCATTTCCTCCCCCAAAGCCTTGCATCCCTGTTACCTGTCATTCAATATGCATGTCATTTTTGCTGGCAGTGTAACTGATTAGAACCACAGTTGAGGGAGAATATGTACTGCTTGTTTTTCTGTTCATGTGTGGGGTCCCTGAGTATGATCTCTTTCAGGTCCATTTTCCTGTAAATGTTAGTATGTCATCTTTTCTTCTGCTTAGTAGAATTCCATTGTGTATATGTATCACACCTTTGCTATCCATTCATCCAGTGATGGGCATTTGGGTTGATTCCAGTTCTTTGCGATTATGAATTGAGGTGCTACAAACATGGTTGAGCAGATGTCTCTGTAATGAAGGGAGGAGTGGGGAAAAGCTGGGTCTGTAGGTAGAATGTTTGTTGTGCTAATTTCTGAAGTAAAATAGAACACCATTATAGATAGGTGTATGTCACTATAATTGGAAGAATAAAATTACCTCTCCCAGATAAAAAATTCTTGACAACAACAAAAAAGACTTCCTTACCATTTTACTTTTTCCTTGGGCAATTTTGCTTTGATAGTACCCTCTGGCATTGTGGCTTGGCTCTTCTTAGTGTCTCTCACTCATGGTGTCCCTATAAGGTCTTCCCTTGGTCGGAATTCTCTTTTCCTGTGTCTACTCATAGGACAATCCTCTGGTCAGAAGAACTTGGCTTAATGTTTCCGGCTTGTCAACATTTTATGTTCATTCTGTCCTGCTGCTTGGGTCATCTTAGTACATCATATCTGGCATTTTCTTATTTATATCTTATTTACTCACAGATGTTTTTCTCTTCACCAGAATATAAGCTCCATGCAGCACAAAGCTTGTCTATTGTTAATGGCTCCATCCACAGTCCCTAAAACAAATGCCCAATATTGATCAGGTTCTCAAATATGTTCCACTGAAGCCTGAAACTTGTGGTCTCTAGATCCTCCTTAAATTTTGAGCATGAAAAAAGGCAACTGTCTTCTCCATCCCCATCAATGGCAGTTGGACAGCATCGCTGTCCCAGACCATCCATGTCCTCCATCCTCCTGGCGCAAGGACAGTCTGCCAGTGGCCCAGCTTAGGCGAACCTGCCCTGCAGGCGTTGAATTGGCTGCTTGTGGCCACTTTCTCACAAAGTTGACCTGTGGATTTTATCAGCTCCAAGCTGAAATCTTCATAGTGGAGGCACATGGGTCTAACTGTTCAGAAAGCAGCATGTACTTTGTGTTCTTTACTGCAGAAGATACTGACTGACTGACTGAGATTTGGCTTGCACATTGGTTATTTGTTGCCACCTGAAGTGAAGAAAGAAAGCAACTGAGGTTCCTCTAAACACTTCCACTGGAATAGTTAATTAACTTGCTTCACAACCATCTTCTCTTTTAATGTACTTCACAAAAACTGTAAACCTAAAGCTTTAGCAAAAGCCTACCTTACAGCTAGAAAAATAAGCACCAGTTATTTCAGAATTTCTCTATGTGATCCGCTGTAGCTCTATATTCACAGGCTAAAATCCAAAAGCAACTTCAATTGATTTGTTAAGTTACTGAATTGACTGTCTCCTACTTCCCAGCTCTGATATTCTACACAGTGTCTCTTCCAGTGAGGCCAACAGAGGTTCAAGAACTTATCTAGGAAATGTGATTAATGGTGACATAGTTCAGAACAAAATTCTACTTCATTATCAGCGGCAGCTGTTGCTCTTAAAGTCTGGAGTTTCTGAATAATTGTTTCAGCTCATTCCATTTGTCCTTTGAAGACACACAAGAAGGCAATTTGATAAGAAAAATCTTCCCCAGAGGACACGTGTATATTAGCCAAGAGAACACCAATCGAATGTCATCACCTTTCACATCTCTGGCATCTGATAATCTCAACAACATTCATAAAATTCTCCCAGAGTGGGAGGCTGCAGGAGATAAAGGGATCTTTTGTGTAGAAAGGAGCAGAGAATTGAGCCTGAGAAGAAAGATGAAACTGGAATCTAGGAAGGGCTAAGGGAGAAAAAAATCAAGAAATTCAATGTAATAGTTACAGCCATGTGCTTTTCTGAGTGAGTAAAATGTTCAATGGTGAGTGGTAAGGCCATGTAGGCCAGGAAATGCAATTTGCATGTTCATTTTACAGAAAAGAAGAAAAAAAAACTAGTTAGATCAAGAAAGTCCAAGGAGTGATGCTAGGAGCATAGGAGCAATGAGAATTTAGGAGGAACTTTTTAATTTGTGATAAACTGCAGGATAGAAAACTCTAACCTTATTATCAGTGAGTACATGATGCTCCCACTTAGTTTTGAGATTGATTTGACCACTGAAACAATTCTCAGTATATATAGCTCACCTTGACTTCCCTGCAAGCTGCCTGAAACTGAACCGCAAAGACCCTAAGATAACATGAACTAATAGAAATAACACCACTTCTTAAATTTTAATCTTATAAACCCAAAAATATTTGAAAATTTTATCCCCTAATTGATATCCCATTACCATGCAAGCAATGAGTCCCTGAGATTCAAGCAGAAGGGGACAGACAACAAATCACTCCACAGGGTTCCAGGTGTCATGTGTCTTCTGAAGAAAAAAATACATAGAGCAGAGTAAAGCTCCTCTTCTGGGGAGAGATCTTGCACTCGGGTTTTAGGTAATTTATGTAGTGGAGTTCAGCGCAGTCTTTTTGGATAAGGTGACTTTTGAGCAGAAATTCAGAGGGATTAAGTGTGCAAGCTATGTTGGTGACCAGGGGTGAGGGAGGAGAACAAATGCATACACCGTGGTAGGCACCCATTGGCATTTTCTGAAATTAATAAGTAGATATGGTTGTCAGAATAGCGTAAGCAAGGAGACTAGTAAAATGGGTAAAATGAAGACAGTCTACATGCCTGCTAGTAAGGCAGACAGTTTATAACTCAAATGATGGTAATGGACAAGTAGAAAAACTAGCCATTATCAGATCCTGATCACTGAGAATCATCTTGAAGAGCTTGTGAAGCTTGATACAAAGACAATGGAGTGAATGTTTGCACCCTTGTTTACTTCTAATTCTATAATGATTAGCTTTTGATTGATTGATTAATTGATCTACTTTGCAAACTTGGGATCAATCCCAACGTCTTGCATATGTTAAGCAAGCTTTCACTGTTCACAAAAGTGAAACCAATGGAGCTGGCTTAGATGTCCATCAGCAGATGAATGGATAGCTAAAATATAATAAATTTAAACAATAAAATTTCATTTAGCTATAAAGTGAAGTGAAAGCATCATGTTTGCAGAAAATGAAAGCAAGTGCAGATTAGTATGATAATTAAAATAAACCAGAAATAAACACTCATGTTTTTGCATTTTTCTTATATTCGGACTCTAGATTTATAAACCAGAAATAAACACTCATTTTTTTGCATTTTTTCTTATATTCAGACTCTAGATTTAAGTTCATGTGTGTGTGCGTGTGCGTGTGTGTGTGTGTGTGTGTGTGTGTGTGTGTGTGTGAGACAAAATATTAAGGGAAGGGGTAAGGGAAGGAGTAATAAATGCATGTGACATGGGAGATAAAAGACCAGTAAGAGGAAGGCAGGAAAGATGGGAAAAAGTAGTTGGGGAGGGGAACACTTAAGAACAGTGTATTATTACATATGTGCATGAAAATGCATAATTAAACTCATTATATTGTATGTTAACCTAAAATATAAAATAAACAAATAATTAACAGGCAAATTAAATTTCAGTTCTCAAAAGATGCACAAATGTTCAATACATTAGTGAAAAAATTCAACATCTGTAGCCAAGAGGGAAATACTAATCAAAAGTCCATTTAGATTGCAGCTCACCCCTGTCAGCATGGCTGTCATTAAGAAAACAAGCAAGAAATGAGGAAGAGCGTGCAGAGGGAGGAGAGCCCACATATACTGTGACGAGAATGAAAATCAGCCAGCTACTCCAGCAATCAGTAGGGAAGTTGTCCAATGTAACTATAGGGTTAGGGTTTACAATAACCTGAAGTTCTAATCCCTTTGCTTTCATTTCTGATTTTATTTTATTCGTGTGTGTAACAGTTACCTTCTCATTACTGGGGGAAATAAAAGAAAAACACCAGACCAGAAGCTACTTATGGAAGGAATGAGTTTATCTCAGACAGGGTGTGGAGAGGAAGTATCATCATGTTCATCTGGCTTACAAGGTCATACATCCTCAGCAGAGAGAGAACAGCAAGTACCAGCTGGTCTGGACTCAGCAACCTCAAGGTCCACCCTCATGATACACCTCTTCCAGCAGGGCTCCACCTACTGGGAACTAAGCTGAAGCTTAAACACATACACCTGAGAGTATAGGAGACATTTACATTCAACCCACCACTGTCTTTTCTCAATTTGGTTTATATTTTTAAAAATTTACTTCGTTTTAAAAAATCTTTTCTACTGATTTCATTGAGAATTTTAATAAATGGGCAAACTGTAATTTGATCATTACCCCCACTTTCCTAACCCATTCCACTGAACCCCCTCCTCTCTCCAAATAAGGCTTCTTCTATTTTGATGTCTCATTCTATGTTTGCCCTCCTCCATCATCTATGCCAAAATATTGATGGACTTAATAGTGTGCAGGTCTTGTGCAAGTAATGACATGCACCGCCCAGAGGTAATGTCCCAAAGGACTCCTCCCCTCGCTTTGGTCCTACATTGTTTCAGCCCCCTTTTCTGCAAAGTTCCTTGAGTCTTGGAGGGCTTTATATGGTTGTTTTTCTAGGCTCTATTTAGTTTATACTCTGATCTCTATTTCTCTGTTCCTTCTACGTGTATTAATTTTGTTCTTTACAACAAGTTACACCTGACATTTTCCTGATTTTCTGTCTGGATGATATGCCCACTGGTGAATGTGTGGTATTACAGTCCCCTGCCATGGTTGCACTATAATCTATTTCTCCCTTCAAATCTATTAATATTTTTCATACATTTAGGTGAGGAGTACACATATATTTGCACTGTTGTAACCTCTTGGTGAAATGATTCTTTGAATCATCATATAATAACTTTCTTTACATTCCTTTGTAGTGTTTTCCTTAAAATTAATTATAACATATAACTATGTCTGTTTTTGTTTCCATTCCCATGGGATGCCTTGTTTTGTGCCTTTGTTTAAATGTACGTGTGGTTAAAAGTGAAGTCAGTCACTGTGGGTCTTGTCTTCTAACCCATTCCATTTGTTTTTCTTTGTTTGTTTGGAGACTAGATATCTGATCCTGTAGGTATGCTGGATGCTAGATCTTGAAGTCTGATACAGACACTCCCTAAGTCTCTGTAGGGAAGAACAGTACTGGATCTATGGGGGAATGACCATTCCTGAATTTGCTGAAGTAATAAACCTGTTCTTTGGATCTGCTGGAGTGTCAAGGTTGTGTTTAAGCCTGTGGCTTCAGAGATTGGCCAGGGAGTGTGTGACACGGGCCTGTGCTCTGTCTGTGCTCTGTCTCTTGGTATTGGAGGCCACAGGTAGAGCAGTGTGGTGCTGGGGAGTACCTGCAGCCTGGGGCCGTATGGCCTGGCCTGGCCTGGCAAGGACTAGGGAAGGCCTGGAGATTCCTGGAGGAAGGCCTGGGTCAACTGGCTTGTGCTGCAGGCAGTACTTTCATTCTGGTGTGGACCTGAAGCCTTGCATATGGATGCCAGCCTGGACTAGAGTGAGACCCTACCTCAAAAAACCAAAAAAAAAAAAAAGGAAAACTGCACTAGATGTAAATGAACCACAAGTCCTGGGCTGGAATTCAGTCTCAGTGTGGCCTTGAACTCACGGCAATCCTCCTACCTCTGCCTCCCGAGTGCTGGGATTAAAGGCGTGCGCCACCATGCCCGGCTAGTGAAGTTTTCAGTAACCACTGAAGACCATTTAGACATTTGCTGGTCTTACAAAAGCTCAACATTTAGCATGATAATTTCTAAATGGACTCCTTTTTGTTTGAACTAATAGGTGGTAGATGAGAGTAAAGACTTGGAGAAAACCAATCAGCAGCCTCTTTTTATTCAGTATAGTTGGGAAAGTGATTTCCACTGCCCCAGGCAAAACTTGACTTAGGGAGACCAATTAGTGTTCTGCTCAATGACCGATTATCTCCCTTGATCTTTGTCTCTCTGCTTATAAATAGTGGGATGTTCAGAGGGACTTAGCTTTGGTGTCTCACTGCAATTCTTTTTGCCTCAGTCTAAAAGTCATTATTGTCCAATTCATGGTATTGGGATAGATTGTCTAATATATTTGCTTTCTGTTGCTATATTTATTCATTATTTTACTCCTTATGCTTAAAAATATTGGGGCTTATGTCGTAAGTTTTATTTGTTCATATGTTCTCTTCAGCTTTGTCCCATAGTATGCATGTGTGTCATGGGAAGGGGCTGATTTTAATATAATATAAGAAGACCACAGATGGTTGGCAAACAAAAGGCTACAATTTTAACCTGTAACACTTGCAACCATGTCTGTATCTGAAAGAGATTAACTCAAAATAGCAGTAAAAGTGTTGATATTTTTAAACAATTCTAATCTCCTCCCTCCCACTCTTAGAGATAAAGAACACTTGATTGAGTCGATAAGAGAATAGGGGTAAAAACATGGGCATATTAGAGTCTAAATTTTAAAGGTTTTTTTGAGACACATCATTTATTCCAGGCTGGCCTCCAATTTGCTATGTAGTCAAGAATGGCCTTGAATGTGTAATCTTTATGCCCCCACCTCCTGAGTGCTGGAATTGAAGTGTGAGCTGTTACTCTCATTGTGATGTGGTGCTGAAGATCAAACACCGTGATTAATGTATGCTAGGTAAGTACTCCACCAACTAAGCTACATCATAAAGGCTGGCTTTCATTTTTCCTGTTAATAGTGATATTTCCAATGAAGTGTATTTATTTCATTAGCATCAAGTTTGGTTCTTCTCTGAGTTCTAAGGTGTGGTACATAGATTTTCTTCTATATGTTCTTAGACACAGATCTGTTCTGGGGGCTAGAAGGAGCCATAGCAACAGGTGCCCATAAGTGAAGGGGCAATAGATGTGGTCTGTCCCACCAAAGCTTCTAGTACCATGGACATCAGCTCAGCCTGATTCTCACCAATTCTTCCCATTCTTTCCTTTCCTTTAGTAGATAAAGAAACCTCCCTATGGGTAAATGACAGATTTAGTCAATCACTCCCTTGCCTTCTACACACAAGCTTCACTATTATGGTGATTACCTTAAAGGGCAATTTGATTATAATTGTACCTTTATTGTCCATTACCGGACTTTGGGTCTCTTCACTAGGAAAGCAAGGTCATATTAATTTTCTATTGATAATGTTTGACACAGGACTTAACTCTTTTGATTTTGAAAATATATGCATCTAATACTCTTTATTAACTATAGCGCCTTTCCTGATAATTCCAGTTCTCTGAGAATGTTGAATTCTTACAGCAGTCATTGCCCCTACTGTACATTCTGAGTTCTCCAGGACACTTTGGATCCTCCCAGCCCTGGAAACACTCTCAAAGACACTGATCACAAGGGAGATGATCAGTCCTTTAGCCTCTTAGCTACTAGGAGCTTTCCTGGGATAAGGGATTAGTGTTGGGAGGATCCATTCTTAAATTTCCAGTAATGTTTTAGTCATGGAGGAAAGAAAAATAGATCAATTAACTTTTAAACCCCAAACTGTTCAATCATGAATTTCTTGAGGTTTTTAAATGTGTTTTTTAACTAATTATTTTTTTAATAAGTAGAAACTTTGTACAATTCATGTCTTGGTATCACTGTTTTCTTCCCCTCTGCCCCCATTCCAATGAGTACCCTCCTCAGTCATATTGTAAAACGGAGGGTTCCGAGTGTGCTAGTAGCAGAAAGCTAGTGGTGGGTAGGGCAACGCTTCTGGATATTCCCCCACCATGACTTATAATCTTTCCGCTCCCTCTTCTGCAAAGTTCCCTGAACTATGGTGGGGGGTAAGTTTTAAGAGAGCTTTAGTGTTGTGCTCTTAGCTTTCTCTGCATTTCTGATTTGGAACATTTTGATTATTCCTGGTGTCTGTCTCCATCACCCTAGTGCAGGTTGACGGGCTCAGTGTGGAAGCAGCTCTCTGGCTCATCTCTCCACTTCCTCTGTGGTTTCACCTGGGCCCAAGCTGATGTGTGAGAGGTTGTTCAGCTCTTGCAGGGAGTCAGCTATCATTTCTGATCTTGTTGGTAGAATTGGGTTGTCCATGGTTCTGGCTGCCTTCTCAGTTCCTCTGCCCTTCCCTGTGCACACAGCTCTCGAGCTCACCTCCTTTCTTTCTTTCTTCCTTTCTTTTTCTTTCTTTCTTTCTTTCTTTATTTCTTTCTTTCTTTCTTTCTTTCTTTCTTTCTTTCTTTCTTTCTTTCTTTCTTTCTTTCTTTCTTTCTTTCTTTCTTTCTTTCTGTCTGTCTGTCTGTCTTCCTTCCTTCATGTGCACACAGCTCTCGAGCTCATCTCCTTCCTTCCTTCCTTCCTTCCTTCCTTTCTTTCTTCCTTCCTTCTTTCCTTCTTCCTTCCTGTGCACACAGCTCACCTCCCTCCCTCCCTCCCTCCCCCCCCCCCTCCCTCTCTCTCTCTCTCTCTCTCTCTCTCTCTTTCTTTCTTTCTTTCTCATTGTAGCCCAGGCTAGCATGGAACTCACTCTGTCCTAGCATCTTGACCAAAAACTTTTAAGAGTCTCATGTTCTACTAAGTGAGCTGAAGAATGCCCTATTTTCTGTACACTTTCTACAATTTCCACTGAGATTGTAGCTGCCTTAGATAAGTAACTAAATAACCATAGTGCAACTATGCCAGTAAAGCCACAAGCATTTAGTGCTAAGAACCATGCTTTACTGAAATGTTTAGGTGCCCAAATTTGTATATTAGAAGTCATTCTTCAACCTGCACCAGGGTAATGAAAACAGACACTGAGGATACCCACAATACACCAAAGCAGAAATCCACAAACTTCTGAGAGCTCAGCACTAAAGTAGACTTAAAACACACCCACAGAGGGTCAGAGAATTTTGCTGGAGGGGACAGAAAGAATGTAAGAGCCACAGGGTGAAAGGAAATAGCCAGAGGCATCCCCCTTCCCCCAGAATGACTGGCTGCTGTTCTCACAACTCATAACACACAACTCCATGGTGAATACCAGCAATCCCAGGAAGGAGGGCCCTGAGTGGACTGGGGACAGGAAGGAGGGAAATGATAGTACCAACACATGGAGTATCCACACAAAGTTTCTACTTAATAAAAAAATCATTCTTTTATTAAAAAATACAAGGTATTGTTGTATTTTACCCCAGATACCATTAATAGGATATGGAAGCTATAAAGTAATCTACTCACAAATCTTCTAAACTGAAACATGATTCCCTTTCACCAGCAACTAAATAAAACCGTGTATTTAAATATTAAAATAGTTTCCCCACATGCACAATTAACTGATTAAGCTACTAGATACACAATTATCCAATTATGAGGAAAATAGGAAAATTACGATTAGATTCAGCTTTGTATAGAAAGAATAATTAAGCTAGTATATCAAGGAAACATGAATGGTATTTAAACCATGAATCAAAAGAAATATTTGAACAGAAATGAGTTGAAGTGATGAGGACCAGTAAAGGACAGAAAGAGAAGAAAGAGGAAGGAGCACCAGCTGAGAGAAGCCTACTTGGATATACCAAAGAATAAAATCAGAACCCTCAATAAGTTGTCTTTATTTCCCCAAGGCTTTTCCTGGCAACATCCTAACATCCTCTGGGAGGGAATTCTAGAGAGGATACAGTGAAGCACGGTTGTTTTAAGATAAATTACGAAATACAGTGATTGACCCCACTTGGCTGCCTTCTGTGTCCCTCTGGGTTCTAAGCAAAAGAAGAAAGGGTTCTGGAAGAGCCATGCTTTTCCAGAGGAAGAGCTCAGGATGGCTTGAAGCTCGGTCTTTTCCAGATCAATAATGTAGGTGGAGGTTGTCTTCCAAAACTCTTAGGCCTGTCTTTCTACTCGGCATCATCATTAACGTAATGGAAGGAAACCAACACTCGCCAAGGGTGCAGCCTGCGGGGGCACTGGGGAGACCCACTGCGGGAAGAAAAGCATCTCATCCAGCCTAGTATGGCCTGGATTCCCCCTGGACGTAAAGGACCTTTCTCCCTCCTCTTCTGATTTGAATGGCACTAAAGCAAACGTGTTTAAAAAATAATAAAAAAATAATAAACTTTTGCTACTAGAGATAATCAGAAACTCAACCTCACTGCAGGGCATGCGGGTGGCTGAGCCGCCCAGATGAGGCCCTGGTACCAGAGCCTGAAAGAGGGGGGCCGAGCATCCCCGGGGAGCTGCTCTCACCCCCTAGGAGGCAGAACGCTGCCAGGGCCCAGAGGGGGAGCTGGGTGGGCTCGGGTGGCCCTGGAGGCCCTGCTGGCTGCTGCAAGGGCCATCTGGAAGTTGGGCAATGCACTTGAGAAGAAAAGCATCCTGCGGCCAGACTCTGCCTCCCACTGGATTCGGGGGACAAGAAGCCCCCCAGTTGGGATGAGAAACCCCACAAGGAACAAAGCCCCTTGACGAAAGGGACCAATGAGATGAGGAACCTGATCCATCAAAAGAAGTGGACGACCTGTAAAGCCCGTGTCCGGCTCTGGGACCCTCTCATCCCAAAGAGAGCTTTTATTTATAATAAACCATTTGCCTTGGTTTTCTCCATGCCTCCGAGTTTCTGCCTCGAGGTGTCCCACCCTTTCTTTTTGCCTTGGGGAAGGAAAACTAATCTTTCAAGAGCAAGGGTCACTTCTGAATTCCCACCCGGATCACTCATGAGGGTTCCAACCATCATGACTTTTCCAGGCATTGTTATACAGCAGTCATTTAACAATTTAATCTGCAAAGTACTTAATGCTAAAAATCCCTTGTCTGTTACTAAAAATATTTCTGAGATAGAAACTTTCATTCTTTTGTTGAACAGAGGAGAAATGAGCATCTAGACTGATTATGGTTTTGCCTTTACACTTGGTGGGTAGCAGAGATGGGGACCAGGTCTGCTCACTTCAGCACCTTCCTCAGACGCTTCTTCACGGTCACAGGCATCCCAACCAGCCCTGTCTTTTTCCATTTTGCTTGTTGTGCCCCTTTATTTTCAGCGTAGAGTACTCCAGATCTCATAATAATCCATTTTCCAAGAAATTCCTTGTGACAAACCATGAACTGGACCGAGTTCCTCATTTTCTTGCACACTTATGGACACCTAGCTGATCATCCCAGCCAGAGGGTCTTGGCATCTCTTGACATTCAGCAGTGGACTTCTGCTGTGCACAGAACAGGAATCTGAAAGTAGAGAAATCATTTTGATGCACAGGCCAAACATTTTAGCATCAGCTCTGGGGAATTAGATTTATTGGGTTATAAATAACCCTGAATAAGATACACAGTAAAGTTAGTCTTCAACAGCTTTAGACTTAGCATTTTACCAGCAGGAAAAGAGGAAAAGAAAGTAATTAGGGAAAAATGGGGCCAACACTGCTTGAGTATTCACCTAACCTATTTAACTAATCATTAAAATGATAATACTTTCTAACACCATTATCATTTTATATTTGGTGACTTTTTCTCATGATAATTATGACATTAGAGTGATATTTCCCTGTGATAATATTTTGTAAATCTTATATTTAAAGTAGTAAAGAATATGGGATTTTTTTTTGAGACATGCTAAATCAGAGGGTTTCTCACCTGAAGACCTGTTCCCTCTTGGTTCTAAGAATTATCCCTTTCATTGCTGTTATATTAACCTATCATCCTAAAAGCAAGTCAGATGGTTATCTCTAGTAACTAGGAAGATGTATCCTGTTTGCGATGCTCAAGAAGGAGTAAATACATTCTGAATGCAGTGTTCCAATTAGATTACAGATGACTTCACATGGCACCTTTCCATACTGATTTACAAATGCATTTACATTGTTTTCTTGAAAAATTCTGCTTGTTCCACTTCTGCTTGTTGCACTGTGTCAAAGTCGGAGGACTGGAGCAAGATGTAGGAAGGGGAGGCATAAGGAAACATATTGTGAGAGGCAGCCATGGGCTTATCACAGCGATGCCTGAGGCCATGACCATCTTTCCTCTCTCCATGCTCTCACTCTTCTCATAGATTTCTACAAACAGAGGGATTTTAGGACAAAGCCATGCAGATTTCCATACACATTTGAAAGTGACATCACACTCTCTCATTGCCCTTTAGACATTAAAATAACACTTCCTTTGATTCCATGCTATAATCAAAGCCAAACATGACCAGTTTCTCTTCTATAACCTAAAGCCTCAGTAAGTCTTCACAGGCATGATGACCTTCCCCTAGCTAGACTTTGGAGCAATCCAGTTCTCTGTTTGCAAAATTGAAGCAACAGTTCCTTCCTATGAGAATGCATGAATATTTTGTGAGGCAATTTATTTAAAAGGCTCATCTCTGAACATTGCACATATTAAGAGCTTAATAAATATTTTCTATTACAATGATTATATAATGGCACTAAAGGTTTTGTAAATCATGGCTTGAGGTTATTTGGAAAATGATATATGCAGTCATTTGGCATCCAGACATATGGGGTCATTTTCTGAGAAAAGATTATCAGCTGTAGTGATGATGGTAATTTTGGTAGATTTCCCGTCTGAGAAATATTCTTGGTCTGATTCCCAGGTATTCTTCAATGTGTCTTCTTTTCATGATTCCCCCAAACATTAAATTAAACTACATTAGCTAATGAAGTGAGTAATGCTACTGATAGACTTGACATTTTCTGACCAGTTGAAAAAAATTAACCCAACTCACTATAAACACCCAGGAAATCGGTGACCTTTCAGCCACTGGCATCATTATGAAGCATAAAAGCGGTAAAGAGAAATGATTCATGTCTTGAAAATGAAATGCGGGTCCATTCATGCCCGTGAGCATAACGCTGGGGTTCTAGGAAAGCAGTTTTCTCAGTTGCTGTGCAAGGGAGGAAACAGATGAAGATTAATGCCACACTGGCTCAGAAATGCAGGTTTTGATGTGTTTATCACGGGGCTGCAGCTCGAGCTGCGGATTCCCTGTGCGTACACTGATAGGATGCTATTGTTGGCCCCATTTTGCAGATGATGAATCTAAGTTTAGAAGAATCCCACTGACATGCAAGTTTCTTATATCCTGCCTTTGAAGATAGCTGTGAGACCCTGTGGACCCCAACCAGGATTATCTATGGGTATGTCATAAAGTTTCAGAACATGACACTGCATGGTTTAAATAATGGTGAAGAGACTCCTTCATGCACCTTGATATGGCTCATATCTTATCTCTCAATTCCAACTACTTCTTTGAAAGATTAGCCAAAGAGGAAAAGAAGACATCGTGAGCCAGGAAGCAAGAAGTAAATAGGAGACTTTTCTCTTCCTGATCGCCCATCACCCAGTTTTGCTTCCCCTTGCTAACCACTCCAGCCGTACATGTTTTGTATTATTTCTTTAAATGACACATTTTCCCCACCTCAGGAGACTGCAGATGCTACTATCTTCTTGCTCATTTTCCTCTAGGATTTTACTTACAGTCTACAGCCCGCATGCCCTAGCTTGAGAATACCTCTGGGGAGAAGTCTTTACTAACTTCCCTCTCCCGTGTCATTAAATCTGTTCACACCCTTTAATTTTCACTTTCTAGATGGTGCTTTTTACATTTTGTTTGCATTCCCCCAGTGATATATGCAATCAGTGAAAGAAGGGATTCAACTGTCTTGTTTAATGTTCAAACCTCAGAGTGTACACAGAAGTCATGAAGTAAATTTTGCTGAATATGCTGGTGATTTCAATGGAGGAAAATAACACAAGAGGAAGCACTTTTAATGCCCCAGGTAAAATACAGTTTCTGGATTACTAATTGCATTTATATCTAGAAATCAGAACCGGGACATGGGAATTATTAAAAGAATAGATATAAGTTGGAATTTGTTCAATTACTTACACTACTAATAAACTAAAGAAAAGTATATTGCTGGAATCATAGGACAGCAAAGAAAGCAACAAAAAATTCTGACTTAAAACCAGAGGAAACTTGGCTTGTGGTAAAACATTAATGTGTGAGCTTACCAGAGTATTTAAGGGACCTGAGAAAAGTATCATATCCAAACTCAAGGTAGAACTTATTTATTTTCTTCTTTTATGTGATAACTCTAGGGTATCATGAAGAGAAGGCAAATGTGATATTATAGAGTGTTCAAAGAAATAAAAAGTGTTGATGACAAGGAACACCGTGTGAGGAGAGCTCACCTTGTGTCTATGAGCAGAGACACTTGGTCTGTTAATGATCATGCACTTCTCATCATGTGTGCACGTGACTATGCAAATGAGCATACATATGCACTCATTATTCTCTGGCCCTGACTTGGTTAGCTCATGCCAGTATACAACTCGCCTGACAGAGGGTGAGATATTCTTCACCAGCATATGAAAGGCTGAAGTAAGTCAGGGGCTCTGGTGCTGTCACCTTACAGGATAATCCTGAATCATGACAGAGCATGACAGAGTAAAGGAGCTATGTTTAATCAGAGTTAACATATAGGAGGATCTTGTATTAGTTCAATTTTATACTATTTCATTTGATTCTCAAAATACTTTCCTGAAGTAAATGCTATTGAAATTTATTTCTTCAGGATAAAAATAAATAAATTTAGAGAAATTCATCAGTGCCATTCAGATACTGTGTGACGGGACCTGAGTGCATGTCACAATGATTTCTCCATGCTCACACTGCTGAGATTCTGAGTCTCATGGTTGCAGTATTAGTGTGCTAGCAATAACACCTACAAAGCATTTGCTGTGTACCCTACATGATTAAAAGCCTCTGTATATTTCACTACTATGAGATAATATTTATGCTTATTCATTTAGAAACAATAGAAATATACGAAGTTCAGAGTAGTTCATAGCTTGCTTAAGTTTTCCAAACAAATAACCAGCAAAGTCTGACTCCAGAATTCATGTACGTAAGCAAGATGCAATGATTTTGACCAGACTCTGGTGTCTTTCTGCATCTTTATTCCAAAGTCCAGTGGCCATTGAATGGTAAAGAGCTTTCCCAAGATATGAACTCCATTAGAGGTACACACTGTCAGCCAGTACTAAGTTTCAGGAGGGAAAACATTTAATGATCTTTATAAGTAAGAGTCTCAGAGACTGAACTCACCTGGTATGTCCAGAAAACAGCAGGCATTACTGCCCTGGGGCTCATGAACTCTCCCCCATAAGCTTTTGACTAGTTCTTCAGTACCAAGCATGTATTCCCTCCCGTGGAGCAGGCCTCCAGTCCAATTAGAGAGCAGTTGGTTTCTCCATAATAGACATGCCACTATTGCACTAGTTGGCACATTTGGCCTGGCTGGCCAGTCTTAAGGCTTTCAAGGTCCACTGCTGTTTGCCACCATTGATGACTTCTCTCTCCCATAAGCCTACATGCAGCTGTAGTTTTTTTCCAGCTTTCTGTCAGCTGGTTAACAGGGAGGAGGTCTCCAGCTCAGCTCCAGGTTGATTTCTCAGTGACTTGCAGCCCAAATGTATGTCTGATCTCATTTTCTATGGGAGCACTGGACTTATAATACCTGAATACATTGCATTTTCCTTGTCTTCCTCTCTAGTATGAAAAATTGCTCAAATAATTAACTTTTTATGGATTGTGATAGATCTGCATGCCCAATTGTGAACATACTGCTTGGAAACTTCTAGGCATTAAGTAGATATTGGTCTAAACATCACAAGCACACACCTTTGTCTATAGAGAATTTCAGGGAATCCCATGAAGATTGTGGAGCATGACACAACCTTATAGTTCTTCCATTTTACAGGTATTGGATTAGAGTCAGATACAGCTATCTTTCTTCTGTTCCCTGTGGACAGTAACATAACCATGAACAAACCACAAACATTCCAGGGTATAAATTTCTTATAATTTCTTCACCCTTACCTCAAGAGACTGTGACTGAAGTTTGTTAAAACTTGTAAAGAACTTAGTCAAAGGTCTTTTTAATATTTTACCCTTCTTGCTATAAGCCCATCCCAAATCCTTGATTGCCTTTTTTTAAAGTAGAAACTTTGTATGAACAAATCATGTGATGGTATCACCATTTACCTGCCCCCATTCCATTGAGGCCCCACCTCAGTGGGATTGTTTGCATTAACCATGGACTTGTGGGTTATGAGTTGTCAGTCATTGTGTGGGTGGGGTAATGTCTAGGGATATATCCACCCACTTTGACTCTCACATCTTTCCATCCTCCCTTCCACAAATTCCCTGAGCCATGGTGGATGTGTTTGAAGTCTACCATAGGCTTGAGCTCTTAACAGCTTCTGGATTTCTACACTGGTACATTTTGATTATCCTTAGTGTCTGTCTCCATCAACCTGGCACAACTTGTCAGACTCACTGTGAAAGCAGTACTCTTGTGCATCTCGACAAGTCCTCTGTGGGCTCACCTGGGCCCTAGCTAATGTACCAAGGTTGGTTCATGCCCTGCCAGAGAGTCTGCTATCATTTCTTATCTAGGTAGAATTTGGTTGTCCTTGGTTCTCGCTGTCTTCTTAAAAAGAAAACTATATATTTATATTCTCCAATGGAGAGTGAGAACAGCAGAGGTTAAGTGGGATAAGCATTGATAGATTGGAGTGATTCTGATGGATGTAGCCTGTCTTTTTTTAAGCCCAAGGCTAGTGGGAGCTTTTCCTTGGAGTCAAGACTATTGGTCTCTGTTGTAGTCAGCACATGACACTGGGATATATATCCAAAGCAGGCACAATTTGGGGCGGAAAGGATTTATTGAAGCTACAGATCCAGGGGGAGTTCCATAATGGTGAAAGAGGCTGATCCCCTTTCACAGTTCCAAGCAGAGAGGGAGATAGAAGCAGATAATGGTGAGAGAATCACTAACACCACACACCAGCAAACAGGCAGGGGGGCAGGCAGGGAAAGACAGAGATTTTATTCCCCCTTATATAGCCTTAGAGTGGGGTCTTGCGACCTAGCCCAGATTTGTTGGCTTCCAGAGTCTGTGGAATTTCCTTCCTGCACTGCCTTCCCAGGAAGGGATATTAAGTTCCAGCTTCTCTGAGCTTCCTTACATCCAACCCCCTACTGAGAGGACTTCCTTCCTGTGATAAACATCAGAGACCCACCAAAGGTAATTAAAAAGCAAGTTGACAACAAAGCCTAACCATCAGAAGTCCACTCCTTGTCAAATTGACATCAAACCTTTTCTCCTTACATCTTACTTAATTTCCAATTGAAGACAGTAACAAGATCACAATTCTGCCTAACATGATATAACTATCCCACATATAACCAGAAATGTACAATTTCCCAACACAAGGAGGTTTCTTACCTGTGAGTTCTATAAAAATCAAAACAAGTTACAGGCTTTTAACATATAATGGTACAGAGTAAACAATTCCAACTTCTATGAGGCATAACAAGACTGGAACAGTGCAAACTGAACAACCATCAATCAAACATCAAATAACTGCAGTGCAAGTCCAGTATTGCAACCAGTGACTGATAGTCTCCGGATTTTCCAATTCTGTCCCTCCAGCTTGGCTGAGTAGTTGGGGAAATTTTCCATCCTGAACCAACAGTGCTCCATGGTAGCCCTTGCACAGGCCTGGAATATTCAAACATGATTGAATCTCCATTGCAAACCACAGTCCGTCTTTCCAGTGGCTTCTCTGGCCCAGCAGGGACTTCATGCCCTGCTCACTCCTTTCAGCTATTTCCTTTCAAAAGAGTTTGCACAGTCTGTCATTCAGTCCTTCCTGGGTGGAAACACCTCAGGCATCCTTTCCATTGCTTCAAAGTAAAGCAGTTAGACTGTCTTCTTTAGGATTCCTAATGAGTTGACAATAGCTGTTTTAGTAACCTAAACCTGTCTCTGTGCCAATAAGTTAAACTTGCTTTGAAGTTTTTCCAAACTTCAATCTTAAAATGTTGGCTCCCTATTATTATCCAAACATATCAGTCCATTAATGAAATTAAACCTTGATCAAACTCTCTGGGCATGGGCAATAGAATGCAACCACCCTTTATTCCAGTAACATCATAATGTCTTTCCCACAAAATTCTCTTAGTCTCTCCTTCTCCTTCAGAAAGTTCATAAGCCAAGCCTCCAAATGCAATTCTCTGCACTTAACATTTTCAAACTCTCACCAGAAGAGTCCATAGAACATGCCTTACTGCTCTGGAAGACATCTTAAATTGCAAGTACCAAGTCTATGTCTTTTATTCCAGCACACAAGTTCCAAAAGACCAAAATCCACATGGTCAGATTCATCTTAGTGAGTCACCCCAGGTCCTGATACCAAAACTATCATCAAACTCTATATTAGTCAGGGTTCTCTAGAAAAAGAACCAACAGTAAGAATTGCAGTAAACAAAAGGGGATTTATTGTATTAGCTCACCACAGTGAGGCCTAACAAGGAAAGACTGAGCCAACGCAAACTCAACAAACATCAGCAAATATCCACATCTGCAGTTTAAGTCCCATAGCACAACCAGTGACTGACAGTCTCCAGATTTTCAGATTCTGTCCCTCCAGCTTGGCTGAGTAGCTGGGGAAACTTCCATCCGAAGCCAACAGCACTCCATGGTAGCCCTCGCAAAGTCCTGGTATGTCCAAAAACGTCTTAAGGTCTCCACTGCAAACCACGGTCCACTTTCCAATGGCTTCATTTGTCAATCAGGGACTTCATGCCCTGTTCCAAATACCACATCTCAGCAGTGGCTCATGGAACCGTGTGCACTTCATGACCCACTCCATGTATGCATTCCTCATGTATCCAAAAGTAATACGAGGTATGCAGGACATAGCCATGTTGTTAATTCAGGGACAAAATAGACATGTCTTTGAAGAGCAGATTCCTTTCTTTCACTGATTTCCTTTCCAAAGAGTTTACACATCTTTCTGTCCTTCCTGAGTGGAAACACCTCAGGCATCTCTCCATTGTTTCAATGTAAAGCAGTTGGGCCATAATAAAAAGCCAGTCTCTGCCAGTAAGTTAAACTTGCCTTGAGGTTTTTCTAACTTCAAATCTTAAATTCTCAGTCCCATATACATAGCCAAGCACATAATCCATTACTTAAATTTAACCTTGGTCAACCTCTCTGGGCATAGGCAGCAGGATGCATCCACCCCTTGGCCCAGGCACACACTTCTATTAAGGTTTTCTGCAGTTTCTCCTTCCCTGTAGAAAGTTCACAAGCCAAGCCTCCAATGCAATTCACTCTGCACTGAGTATTTCCAAATTCTCACCAGGATAGTCTATAAAATTGGCTTACCACTCTGGAAGGCATCTTCAGGTGCAAGTATCAAGTCCATGTCCATTCCTCCAGCACACAAGTTCCAGAAGATCAAAATCCACATGGTCTGATTCATCTCAGTGAATCACCCCACCCCTGGTACCAAATCTGTCATAGTCAGCCACAGGCCGCTGGGATGAATCTTCAAATGAGGCACAATTTGGGGGAGGAAAGTATTTATTGAAACTACAGGTTGAGAGGAAGTTCCATCACAGCAAAAGAGGCTGGCCCTCTTTCACAGGTCTGACCAGAGAGAGAAACCTATCACCAGCACCACAGACACAGAACAGCAAACAGGCAGGAGGACCAAGGAGAGAATTTCTTCTCCTTTATATAGCCTTAGGGTGGGGTCTTACAACCCTTTGCCAGACTGAGTGGCTTCCTGAGTCTCTAGAATTTCCTTCTTGCATTGCCCACACAGGAAAGGATGTTTACTTCTAGCTTCTTTGAACTTCTTTACATCCTGCCCCCTACTGAGAGGCTGCCTTCTTATAAACATCCTCAGAGACCCACCCAAGATAATTAAAAAGATCCAAGTTGACAACAAAACCTAACCATCACAGATGTTGAACATTTCCTTAAGTGAGTAATCCTCTTGGATTTTTTCCTTTTTGAATTCCCTATTCATTTCTTTGCTCCATTTTTTTTGAGTAGATTGTTTGATTTTTTTTATTACATAATTTTTAAGTTCTTTGTAGATTATAGATATTATTTGTCCATGGTATAGTTGATGAAGATTTTTCTCTGAATCTGATGGTGGACTGTGGACTCTTTATGGTATGTTTATCTGTACAAAAGCTTTTTAGCCTAATATGATTTCACTGGTTGAGTGATTGTTTAAATTCCTGTGCTACTGGGAGAGTCTTTCCACACTCCTCTATCATGCAGAGTTCCCCCATTTTTTCTTGCAAGCATTTAAGAATTTCAGGTCTTATATTGATGTCTTTCATCCACTTTGTGTTGATTTTTGTGCATGGCAAGAGGAATGGTTCTAGCTTCATTTTTTTTTTACAAGTGATGATCCAATTTGTCTTTTCTAAAGATGCTGTCTTTTATCCAGTGTATGATGTTGGCACCTTTCTCAAAACTTAAGTAGCTGTAGTTATTTGAACTGAAAGCTGGGACTTCGGGGCTGGAGAGATTGCTCAATGATTAAGGCACTTGGTGACAATACCTAAAGACCCGGTTCAATTCCCCAGTACCCAGGTAAAGCCAGAAGCAAAAAGTGGTGCATGCAAATGGAGATTGTTTGCAGCAGATGGAGGCTGTGGTATGCCCATTCTTTCTCTGTCTTTCTTCTCCCTGCTTTCAAATAAATAAATAAATAACTTAAAAATCAGGGACTTCAGTTCTGTTCCATTGGTCTATATGTCTATTTTTATGCCAGTACTTTGCTTTTTTTGTTACTATGGCTTTGTAGTATATCTTTAAATTGTATACAGTGATACCTTCACAGACATCTTTTGGATAACTGAGGCCTTCTGTCATTCCATATGAATTTGTAAAAATATTAAATTTATTCATTTATTTGAGAGTGAGTGACAGAAAGAGGCAGACACATGGAGAGAATGGGCGCACTAGGGGCTTCTGGCCCAGCAACTGAACTCCAGACACATGCACCACCTTGTGCATCTGGCTTTACATGGGTATTGGGGAATCAAACTAGGGTCTTTATGTTTTGTAGGCAAATGTGTTAACCACTAAGTCATATTTCCAGCCACTTCATATGAATTTTAAGATTTTTTTTCTATCTATGCAAAAAATGATGCTGGGATTTTTGTTGGTATTGCAATGAATCTGTATATTGCTTTTAGTAGAATTGCCATTTTTACAATATTAATTCTTCCTATCCAAGAGCGTGGATGGTCTTTCCAATTTCTCACATCCTCCTTAATTTCTTTGTTGAGTACTATTATGCTTTCATTATATAGGTCTTTTATATCATTGGTTAGTGTTATCCCCAAATATTTAAAACTTTTGTGGCTATTG
The DNA here is from genome assembly GCA_004024765.1 of Zapus hudsonius. Lineage (NCBI taxonomy): Eukaryota > Metazoa > Chordata > Mammalia > Rodentia > Dipodidae > Zapus > Zapus hudsonius. The sequence continues at coordinate 57,465 of PVHP010003435.1, forward strand.
AAGACACATAGATTCACTTAATTCTTTCTTTGTATGTTTGTCTGTTATATATAGGAATGCTACTGATTTTTATGTGCTAATTTTGTACCCTGCCACTTTGCTGCAAGAATTTATCACCATTAGGAGTTTTAATACAGCATTTTGCGTCTTTTATGTATAGGAACATGTCCTCTGCAAATAGAGCTAGTTTGAATTCTTCCTTTCTGCTTTTTATTCCTTTTATATCTTTCTATTGTTATTGCTTGGGCCAGGAGTTTTAGTACTATGTTGAAAGCAGTGGTAAGATTTGGCAACTCCATTATGTTCCTGATCTTAATAGGAAATATTTGAGTCTTTCCTCATTAAGTATAATATGGGGTTTGGTGCTTGATATATAGTCTTTATTATTTTGAGATGTAAAGTCCCCTTCCATTAGTCTCTCCGGATTTTTGATCATGAAGTGATGTTCTCTTTTGTCAAAGGCCTTCTCTTAATGTATTTAAATGATAATGTGTTTCTTATGTTTAAGTTTTTATGTGGTTAATTATGTTAATTGATTTCTATATGTTTATCCATTCTTTTATCCCTGGGATGAAACCTACTTGATTGAAGTCGATATTGATTTTGAAATGTTGAATTCAATTTGGGAGTATTTTTTTCAAAATTCTTTAATCTGACTACATAAGGGATATAGGCCTATAGTTTTCCTTTCTTATTGTACCTCTGGAATTGGTTTTAGGGTGAAGTGGTTGGGGGCTAGTCCCTCTTCTTTGATTATGTGAAAAAGCTTGATAAAAAGTAGTTGAAGTTCTTTGATGAAGGTTTGGTAGAATTCAGCTGAAAATACATCAGGTCCTAGGGCTTTCCTTTTGGGGAGGTTTTTGATTACATTTTCAATCTTAATGGATATAATGCATTTATTTAGAAGACTTTTTAGCTCTGGATTCAGTTTTGATAGGTGGTATGTGTCTAAAAACTAATACAATTTTTTTTCCAGTTTATCCATATTTGAGGAGTAGAGGTTTTGGAAATATGTCCTAATGATTCTTCCAATTTAATTCTTGCCTATTGTGACCTCTCTCTTTTCATTTCTAATTTTGTTTGAGACTATTTTTTGTTTGATCAAATTGGCCAGGTATTTATCAATCTTGTTTATTACTTCAAAGAAGTAATTCTTTTTTTCACAAGTTTTCTGCTTTTAGTTTCCAATTCATTAATCTCTGCTCTGATCTTATTTCTTTCCCTCTGGAACTCTTGCATTGGATTGTTCTTGTTTTCCTAATACCTTTCTGTGGGTGGTTAGGTTACTCATTTGAGATCTCTCTGCATTTGTTATGAAGGCATTTAGTGCTATAATATTTCCCCTTAAGACAGCCTTCATTGTGTCCCATAAGTTTTGGTATGCTATGTTTTCATTTTTATTCAGTTCAAGTAATTTTGTAGGGAATGCAGCTTGTTGGGAGCTGGGAACCTTGCACCAACTGTGCTGGGAAGCCAGCCAGCTCTCTGAGGGTAGAGAGTTTTTCACCTGGGGCCCCAGCTAGCTGAGGACCCTGAGGCTTCTGCCTGGGAAGCAAGCTTGCTGGAGGCTGAGAATTTTATACCTGCTGTGCTGGGAAGCCTGGTCTTTGAGAGAAGGAAATTTTTCACCTGGGTACCCAGCTAGCTGAGGGCACCGAGGCTTCCACCCAGGAATAAATCCTGTATTGGCTCCCTCATTAATTAAATTAGACATATATCCAGAAATGGGAAGACCTCAATGCAAAAAAAATGGTATCAAGCAGAGAGTAACTCACCAAGGCACCCTAGTTCCACAGCGGAAATTGCAACTGAAAAGGTAGGAAAGACAATAGAATGACAATCCCCAAATGAGAGTAAAATAACCTCAGGACATAACTGGAAGGAGGCTCTAACAAAGATATTGGCTGAGCTAGAATTGGTAAAAAATCATATCCATGAAATGGAACTCAAAAACTCAAGCCTCAACATTAAACTTAATTGTGAAAAATTAGAATGACTTCAAAAGGGAATAATGACATGAAGGTAAACCAACAACTGGAGAAACTCAATAACCAATTGATTAAGTTCAATGAGGATGTAATCAAATGCAAGAATGAATTCCATGAAACATTAACAAAAACAAAGCTAGACTTAGAACTAGAACTCAACAGAGATGGAGACTCTGAACAAAAACAAAACAGAAAACCAAAACCAAATACAGCTATTAAAAGCCTCTTTAGAATTCCTCAATCCCAGCGTTTATAAACTGGAGGACAAAAACTCAGATCTCAAAGACAAAACAAGAGAAATTAATAGGGGATCCAAAAACTTCAATATATTCAAAATATCATGGGAACAAAATATGAAGGAACTGTGTGACACTATAAATAGACCAAATATCAGCATTATGGGGAATACCAGAGGGAGAAGAAACCTATTCCAAAGGCATAGAGAACATATTCAACAAAATTATTTAAGAAAAATTTCCCATTCTCACAAGAGAGAGGCCAATATGGGTACAAGAGGCTCACAGAACTCCAAACAGACAGTACCTAAGAAGGAACTCTCCAAGACATATCTTAGTTAAAATGCTAAACAAAGAAACCAAAGAAAGAATGCTAAAAGCAGTAAGAGATAAATAACTCATTACATATAAAGGCAATCCCATCAGATTTACATCACATTTCTCAATGGAAACCACAAAGGCCAGAAGGGCCTGAAACAATGCTTGTAAAAATCTTAAAAAAAATTATTGCCTCCAACACAAACTGAACCCAGCAAAAGTTTCCCTCAAAAAAAGATGGAGAAAGGAAAATATTCCATGATAAAATCCAGCTCTATTATTATATGAACACAAAACCAAATTTACAAAGGACACTTCAGGAGATATTCCACACAGAAGAGATGAGCAACTAACCCAAAGAGCCCAATAGAGGATGAGCACAATAAGATAATTAGTGTGCTCATAATAACATATGAGGCATCAATCCCTATAAACCCTCCACCATGGAAGAGCTTAAAGCAAACTTCACAATTTTAACATCAACTATTAACAGACTTAATTCCCCATTAAAAGACACGGGATAAAGGGATGGATTAGAAAAATGGATCCTTCCATCTGCTGCCTTCAAAAAACACACCTCACCTCTAAAGATAGAAATCTCCTCAGGGTGAAAGGTTGGAAAATGATCTTTCAAGCAAATGAAAATAAAGAATAAGTGGATGTGTCTACATTAATATCAGACAATATAGACTTTTAAATTAACAAAGTCAATGAACGACACTTCATTCTAATCAAGGGAATGCTTCAGCAAGAAGATATCACTATCATAATCAGGTATGCAACAAATACAGGTGTACTGCAATTCATACAGCAAAACTTACACAAAAACAAAACAGAAATAAACTCCAGTACCATCATAGTAGTAGACTTTGATACACCACTTTTATTCCCTAGACAGATGATCTGAACAGAAGATCAGCAGAGAAATAACAGATCTTAGCAACAACATAGAACAACTAGACCTAACAGATGTCTGCAAAACATTGCATCCCAAGACTAAAGAATATACATTCTCCTTAGCAACCCCATGGAACCTTCTTCAAAATAGATGACATATTTGGACATAACACATGGCTCAATAAATGCTAGAAGACTGATGTACCCCCTGCATCATGAAATGAAAAGGGAGAAGAAACCACAGACACCAAGAAAATTGGAAGAAACATCAGATCATACTTCCAAAACCTCTACTCCACAAAATTGGAGAACCTTGAAGAAATGGATGCATTCCTGAGCACTTCCCGCCTACAAAAACTAAACTTGGAACAGATAAAGCTTCTAAATAAACCTATTATATCAATGAGATTGAAAATGTAATAAAAAACCTCCCCAAGAGGAAAAGTCTAAGGCCAGATGGATTCTCAGCCAAAGTCTACCAAACCTTCACCATAGAACAGAAATCACTCTTTCTAAAACTTTTTAATATAATTGGAGAACAAGGAATGCTTCCAAACTCCTTCTATGAAGCTACCGTCACCCTAATACCCAAACTGGAAAAAGACACAGAAAGAAAGGAATACTATAGACCTATATCCTTGATGAACTTAGATGCCAGAATGCTGAGGAAAACCCTCACAAACTGAATACAAAGACACATCAAAACATTATCTACCTCAATTAGGCAGCCTTCATCCCAGGGATGCAGGGATGTTTCAACATATGGAAGTTGATTAATGTAATCAATCACATTAGTAAACTTAACAACTAGAACCACATGGTCATCTCAATTGGTGCAGAGAGGGCCTTCGACTTCATGATCAATAATCTGGAGAGACTGGGCCTAGAGAATTTATATCTCAAATAATAGAGGCTATATAACAATCTCCTAAAGCCAAAATCATACTCAATGTAGAAAGACTCAAGGAGTTCCCACTAAAATAGGGAACTTCACCACTACTCTTCAACATGTGCTTGAAGTTCTAGCTCAGCAACAAGACAGGAGAAAGTCAAATTGGAAAGGACAAAATGAAACTATCCCTTTGTGCAGATGACATGATAGTATATATAACAGAGCTGAAGGACAGTACCAGTAAACTCCTGAAAGTGATATATTCCTTCAGCAAAGTGGCAGGATACAAAATTAACACACAAAAATCAGTAGACTTTCCTGCATGCAAATGATATACATACAGGAAAAGAAATCAGTGAGACTGTACCATTTTCAATAGCTTCAAAAAAATAAAATACTTTGGAATAAAACCAAGCAAGGATGTGAAAGACTTGTATAATGAAAACACTCAAGAATGAATTTGAGTATGTGAAAAGATGGAAAGATCTATTACAAAGATCTTAGCAACCCCATGTTCCTGGATAAGTAGAATTAATATTGTAAAAATGGCAATTCTTCCAAAAGCAATATATAGATTCAGCACAATGCCAATTTTAAAGAAAAAACAGCTTCACTGTTTACAGACATAGAGAAAATAATCTCAAAATTTATTTGGAATGGCAAAAGACCTCAGATAGTCAAACCTCTCCTTAGTAAGAAAAGTTCCTCAGGAGGTATTACCATTCCCAACTTAAAGATATACTACAAAGACATAGTAGCACAAACATCATTGTATTGGCATAAAAACAGACAGACAAACCAATGGAAGAGAATTGAAGATCTTTCTCTTAGCTTGAATAACCATAGTTGCTTGATCTTTGACAAAGATGCCAACAATGTTCACTGTTGAAAATATAGCATCTTCAACAAATGGTGCTGGACAAATTGGATAAATACATGGAAAAAATGAAACTAGACCCACTCACCATGCACAAAAATCAACTCTAAATGGATCAAAGACATAATATAACACCTGAAACTCTGAAAACCCTGCATGAAAAAAAATAGGGGAACGCTCCACAAGAGAGGAGTAGGGAAAAACTTAGTCAACAAACCTCCAGTAGCCCAGGAAGTGCAATAATCACTTAACCAATGGGATAGCATCAAGCTAAAGAGCATCTGTATAGACAAACATATCATACTCAGAGCCAATAGCCCACCATAAGATTGGGAGATAACTTTTGCCAGCTATGACACGGACAGAGGTCTAATATCTAGAATTTATAAAGAACTTAAAAAAAATAAACCCTCTGACAAAATGGGGCACTGAACTGGGAACAGGGAATTCACAGAGGAGTAAACACAAATGGCCAATTCTCATTTAAGATAATGTCCACCATCCTTAATTATTAGAGAAATGAAAATCAAAACAATGAGATTCCACCTTACTCCAGTCAGAATGGCAATAATTAAAAAATCCACCAACAATAGATGCTGGTGAAGATATGGGGAAAAAGAAACTCCCACTCACTGTTGGCGGAAGTGTAAACTTGTACAACCACTAGGGAACGCAGTGTGGAGGCTCTTGGAAAAGATGCACATAGAGATATCAACAGACCCAACTATCCCTCTACTGAGCATCTACCCTCTAGCTTCCTCACTTCATCAGAGACATTTGCTCAACCATGGTTATAGCAGCTCAATTCATAAAAGCTAAGTATTGGAATCAACCCAAATGCACAACACTGGATGAATGGATATCAAAGTTGTGATACATGTGAACTATGGGATTCGACTCAGCTGAAAGGATAAATGACATAATGAAATTTAAAGAAAAATGGATGGACTTGGAAAAGATCATACTTAGCAAGCTCACACAAGAACAGAGAGACAAACTTCTCACATTCTCCCTCATCTGCAGTTCCTAACCAGGTTAAGCTTGAACAGTAAACAAACCTGACAGGTGAATTGAGAGACTGACAAGGTGATGGAAGGAATTGTGAAGGGGGAATAATGTGAGTGTGTGTGGGGGGGGTATCATACACTGATCTAAACCAATAATGAGTTGATATCATGAAATCCTTACTTTCATACAGTAAGTTTTTGAGGAAGCTGTGGGTATCACCTGGTAAGAGAGGTCCTGAATGGAGTGGGAGGAAGCCTAAACCCAAGACAAATTGCTCTGTCCTATGGTTCCCTGACCCACAAGGACCTCAAACCATACAAGAAGACATGAGATGATGGCTGACATCCGGGGAGGAGGTGAACCACCCCTAACTTTTCATATCAGGTCCAAACAAAACCTTTGTGGAAGTGGCAAGATGAGCAAGAGAACTACCCCCACATCAAGTCAGATAAAAGTGTAATGGAGACAGACACCAAGAATGCACAACTGGGTTCAAGGCAGAAATTCAGAGACTCTTAAGATCTCTACAGTAAAGTAGACTTAAATTTCACCCACCATGACTCAGATAACTTAGTGGAGGAGGGGGCTGAAAGATTGTATGAGCCATGGTTGGGAAGAATATCCGGAGATATTGCCTCATCAATACTAACTCACAAAGATAAAACTGGCTATTCCTTGTACAAACAACCTCCTACCCCATGGTCTGGTCCAGCAGTTCCACTGGGGAGGACCCCAGCTGGTTTGGGACAGGGAAGAGGGATATGGGGGTACCAACACAACACTTGCTCATACAATTTAATTATTAACAATAAGTAAGTTAAAAGAAAGAAATTTTGCAATTTCCTTTTTTTTAAATTATCCACTATCCATTTGTTGTTTAATAGCATATTTTTTGGTCTCTGGGATCTGTTGTAATTTCTGTTGTCTCTCTTGTTGGTAATTTCCAGCTTTAATTCATTGTGGTCTTATTTGATGTAGGAAGTTTTGGATGTCTTCCTGAATTTATGGAGCATGTTTTATGCCCTAGTATATGAACTATTTTGGAGAAGGTTCCTTGCCGAGAAGAATGTGTACTCTGTAGAATTGGAATGGAATGTTCTATAGATATCTGTTAAGTTAAATTGATCTATGGTATTGTTAAGATCTATTATTTCCCTGCTGATTTTCTTGCTTGGATTATATGTCTACTGTTAATATTGGGGCGTTTAAGCCCCCTACCATGATGGAATTAGGGTTTGTTTCTGATCTGTTGTTAACTAGGTTTTGCTTTATGTAATGTGGTGCATTTGTGTTTGGTGCATATGTATTTATGATTTTTATATTCTCTTTTTTGGATCATTCCCTTGATGAGTAAAAATTGGTCTTCTTTGTCCCTTTTGATTACTTTTGGTTTGAATACAATCTGGTCAGTTATTAATACAGCCACCCTGCTTGTTTCTTATTTCCACTTGCTTGGAAAAATCATTTTCTATCCTTTCACCCTGAGGAGATGTCTATCTTTAATGGTGAGGTAGGTTTCATGAAGGCAGCACATTGATCTCCACTATTAACTTGGGTGAGTTTAGTCCATTAATGCTCATTATTATAACTGTGAGGTTTGATTTAATCACTGCCATGCCGACTGCTTTATACGGGTTGTTGCTTTGAATGTTTTCATGCTTCTTATGGTTTTGTGTTTGTCCTCTTATATGCTCTTGAGGTTGGTTGCTTGACTGTTCTGTGTTGAAGATTTCCTGAAGTATTCTCTGTAGGTTTAGCTTTGTGTTCATAAAATCAGAGAGCTGGCTTTTATTGTGGAAAGTTTTCCTTTTTCCATCTACTATTAGGGATACTTTTATTGGGTACATTATTTTGGGTTGGAAGCCATAGCTTTTCAGACTTTGAAGTACTCCATTCCAAGCCCCTCTGATTTTCATGGTTTCCATTTAAAAATCAGAGGTGACTCTGATGGCATAGACTTTGTATGTAATTAGTTGTTTTTATTTTGCCGCTTTGGCATCTCTTTTTGTTCTCATGAAGCTAAATAGCTTTTGTACAAGCACCATAAACAGAGCCTACAGTCCATTATCAGTTTGAGAAAAAATCTGCACCAATCACACCACTGACAGAGGTCTAATATCTATAATCTACAAAGAATTCAAAAAATAAGCAATAAAAATCAAATAATACACTAAAAAACAGAGCAAATAACTGAATAGTGAGTTCAGAAAGGATGAAATCCAAAAGGTTAGTACTCACTTGAGAAAATGTTCAACATCCTTCATGATCATGGAATTGCAAGTAAAAAGAACTAAAAGATTCCACCTTACTCCAGTCAGGATGGCATGGCCAGTGGGGGAGGTTCTGCAGCACAGAGGTCCACCCACACTCAGCAGACAGACTGGCGAGTGCACTTCACTGGGCTATTCTCCCTGACTGCATATGGGGGTGTGCAGAACATGGGGTGCCTGTGGTGTGGGGATCTGCAGGTGGGTGACAATACATGGCAAATGGGGGCAGGTTGACCGGGTGATGGGCAGTCCTTTCGCTACTCCAGCAGCTGGGCATGGTGCTGACATGTGGCACTAGGGAACTCACTGGGGTCTGGGATCCTGGGCCACAGGCACTGGGATGACAGTTTGGGCCCTGGCTCCCATACTGTGTTCACGGCTCAATCCAAGTGCATGGAGTGTGGAGGAAATCCCACACTTGCCCAGCTATACTCCTCTGGATCTAGGAACTGAGGAATCAAACGTTGGACATTAAGCTTGGCAGGCAAGTGCAAATCCCTGCAGCCTCTGTCCTTCATTTTTGATGGTGGCAAATAGTAGAGAATAACATCATCTGATAAATAATGGGCACTGCTAATGTGGATTCCAGACAAAAATATCTGACACTTATCTCAGATCTACCCACCTTCTGTAATAGAAATGTGGCTAGAAATTATAGAATTCAAATTCAATTTCTGTGGATCAAATTGTTAGTGAAATAACTCCATTGAGAACCTCTGTGAGAAATTAGCTAATCTGGGTAATTATCTCTCTGTCATATCTATTCCAATCAATTTCCTTCCATTGACTTTTTGCTTTTAATGAAAGCGAATGAATGTTTATCATTAACTATTGCATTTTTGATAATTGCTTTGTATTCCATGGGTGGATGCTTCAACATTTTATTTATCCCATTCTTACTCAATGTTTGTTATTTTTTCACATTCAAAGCTTATACATCCTCAGATTTATATATGTATTATATACATAGTGTGTTTCTCTAAGATTTGAAAATTTGCATTGAAGAAATATTATGAACTTCCATCAGTAGTATAGAAGACTTCGCATTTCCCACCAACCAGTTTTGGTTGTCATTATTTAAACAGGGAAATAGTCTCATAATGGAATATTTCCATTATATGATTGTAATTTTTTTCAAAGTTGTATATACATTTCATTTTGTGCTTTTTGTTCTTGTGGTAGGTGATAGTACATGCTTCAAAGGGAACACGGATTGGGCTTGAATTTATAGTAATCTGTTTATTACCTAAGTAACCTTGAGCAAGTTATTAAACCACTTCTGTTTCATCAGATATTAATAAAAGTAGTAACTACTTCAGGGGATTGGTGTGAAGATTAAATATATTAAGATGTATAACCCTGTTGTAATAGTAATTAGAGAATAAGAAATAGTCCAGAAATACTAAATTGTATGCATCCTTCCTTTGGTGGAGTTCACTGAGACCCGTTCTAGGAGAGGGTAATTAGCACAAGGGAGTGTAGCACGATGGCATGGGGAAGAGAAAATATGTTCCATAAAGATTGTTTCCTCTGCACAGGCTGCAGGATGAGAGGTGCTTTCAGACATGTGAAGGATTTTTCAGTAGAGCGAGTAGATAATCTGCAGGTCACTAGCGATAGGAGAGCTGTGGGCACCTTTACTTTGTCCTGTGCAGTCCTACTTCTCCAGCCATTCTGGACAAACAGCACTATGATTTGTCTTTGAGACCAGTTGTCTCTGCCTTTAAGTCACAGTGGTCTGGATGGGATGCATTCTCCTCTATCTCCACTTTAGGGACTTTACTGGGGCCTGACTATTTCATCATTTTATCACCCTTGGCATGATTAGTGGGGCAGGATGACAACATAATGTTGCCTACAAACTTACCTCAGATATTAAGACTTTGTGAGAGTCATATTTTTATTAGCTTGGAGTTTTCACCAATAAATGCAAATTAAATGCATATTGCTCAGTGATTTGTCCTGATGCACAGAATGGGAAATCCCCATGGGGTTAGCCAGTACCAGTGTTCTGAGACTTTCTCTTTGACACCTGGAGACACACTCCACCTTTTTCTACCTTGCTATGCATTTTGGAGGGCTGACCTGTGCAGATCACATCAGTCAGTGGATTCTCTTTTCAAGCCCTAACACAAGCAGAGAACTTGTAGGAGATTGGAGGTTAGAGGAGTGTAGTGCTGGTATTTACATATCAGGACCCATCTCTGCCCCTTCACCATGGCCTGGTTGCCTTGGCTACCCAAACCATTGGTGTATTTAGATGACGCCTTTACAATTTCACCTCTAGGTTTTGGCTCCCTTCCTTTGCTGTTTTGTGTCTGGGAACGTGAAGGATACGGTGCTATCATACCTTGCCTCACTACTTTGCACTTTTTCAGCTACCTAATTTGTGTCTGCCATGTGTTTCTTTCCAGGGTCCTGATTGATACAGAGGGTATGCATTTTCATACTCTGGCTTGTCATCTAACTTTTCAGTGTTCAAAGGCTTTGCTGCCACATCCTAGCCCAAGAATTCTGGCCACACATCAAGTGATATTTCCAAAGTGACATGTCTGGAGAAAATCATTTTGGATTCGGCTTGAAGTTATTAGCAATTCAAGGGAGACCATCATAGTAAAAATGAGTATCCAAATCAGTAAACATTCATGCCAAAAAGTTTTTATTGGAAACTTGTTGAATATGTATATTTTATGTTTTCTGTCTATGCTGAATCTTGGATAACTGTCACTGCCAATGTCTTTGTGGACATATTATAAAAATGGTTCTAGAGTTAATAAGATTACAGCACAACTAAGGCATGTTAAGTCAAGAGTCCATAGGTACGGCAGAAATATGAGTGAAAATGACCTAGGAACATCAGGAAGATGAGTGAAAAGGAGTTGATGTAAGAACACATCACCCTTTCAGTCTGTCCTTCAAAATCATGCACATGTGTATATGAAAATGGGAGAGAAAGAGACAGAGATGACCTACTCCAAGAAAAATAGCCATTTTTGCTTTGATGCTTTTTGTCTTGGAGGTATATGGACTAAGTATGATTAGGTTTTTCTGAGAGAAAAGATCTTGGGTGGTTTTTTTTTTCAAGATAATTTAGAAATCTAGGTTTTTATATGAATCTTCTAAAATTTAAAATATTGGCTCTGAGTTTCTTCCATTTTTAAGACCATAGCTGAGAAATAAAATACATCTGCAGACTAAATGGTGAAGAAAGGTCCCCAATGTCAGTTCTGGCTATAAATGCACTCACCTGGAGGAGGCAATGGAATCAAGGGTTAATACAATTTACAGATAAATCTAGATAAGCAGCACTTTATGATGGTCCCAGCAATGACAGGGGAGAAGAGGAATCTGGTTCACAAAGACCAGATACTCAAGGCCAGCAACCAGATCCTCTGGGCAAGCAGACACAGTTGGGAAAAGAGACTGAACCTTTAGCCTTACTTCTGACTGTCACACTTAACATGCTGTGCTAAAAGTGGAAGAAAGAGCTTGGCCTGACCTCCTTTCTGTGTTGTTTTTCCACTTGCCTGTGGCCTTCATTCAATGTGCAGGAAACCAGCTAGTCTTGCAGCTGGAAAGCAAGAGAGCAGTCTCTGAAAGCCGCCTGCTTCTACCGTTACTTCCCCCTCACAAAGGGCTGGGGCCAAGAACGTTAAGGTAGTCATCTGAGGTCTATGAAGCCCTTCGGCACGCACCTCAACGAACAAGGGAAGTAAGGAAGGAATGCAACAGTAAGCTTGCAGTAGCTGTGGCTGCTGGGTATGGACTGTTACTGGTTCTCATGTCAGGAGAAATTTTTTCCCAATGCTCTTCATACAATTCACATACCCTTTAATTTATCTTTTATTTATCTTTTATCATATACTTCTTATCTTTCCTTTACATTTTCTGAAATTCATTCTTCATTTAGCTATTATTGAGAGACTGCTGTGTCCTAGGCACTATACCAGGCACTGGAAATAATATATATATATATATATATATATATATATATATATATATATATATATATATATATATATATAATATTTTTATCAAAATTCCCTCCTGTTAACTTCGCTCCCCCATCTGTAATCCCTCTTCTACTGAACCCCTTCTTTCCAGTTAATTCCTCTATTTTGGTGCTTTTCTCCTCCTCCACCATCCATGACAGTTGATTAGTCTAATATTTGTGCAAATAATGGCAGTAACTGTAAGGCCATGAATGTAACAGCCATATCCTGTGCCAAAGACAGTCATCCATGGCACTCCTGCTAATCCCTTGGTCCCCACATTCTCCCTTCTTCTACAACATTGAGCCCCAGAGAGGGTGACATAAAGGTCTCACTTCTGTTGAGCATTCAAGAGTCACTTATTCTCGGCACTTTGGTGAGCTCCCAGTCTTCTTGCTTGCCAGTGCCAACTGGAAAACGAAGCTTCCCTGACCAAAGTGATTTAGAACCAGCATAGGGACAGGTGCATCATTATTTAGAGGGCAATTTGATGGATACAGTGTATCCATTTAGCTAAATGCAATAGCAGACTCCCTCTTAGAGCCTATGATATTCCCAGCCAAAAGCTTTTTGACTAGGTTTTCAGTAAGAGGCATGAATTCCATCCCATGCAGCGGGCTTCATATCCAATCGGCAAGCAGTGGTTATCCCTCCCCACCATAGAAGGCAACCCTGTAGATTGTGTAGCTCACAGAGTCCACTGCTGGAGAAGACTATCAATGGCCTTTCTCCCTCAGCAGCCTGCAGAGCCTTTTCTGGCCCTAGCCAGCAGGGAAGAGATTTCCAGCTCAGCTTCCACTTGAATTTTAGGTCCTGCAACCAATCCACTTGATGTCTTGAGCAATCTTAGGAATCTTAGGAAGACTTGACACAGCTGCCTGGGTGCTCACTTTGATAACATCAACAGAATGGGCATCAGTCTTTATGCTTCTGCCTTATTTGATATAAACACAATTTCTCATTATATTTTAACTTTTGAATCCATCAATCTCATAAGAAGGGCTTCAGTGGAAGGGGGATGAGGAAGGAGGTGTGATGGTTAAGTTTTGATGTCAACTTGACCTTTCAAGTAATCTTAGGTGGGTCTCTGAGGATGTTTACAGGAAGGCAGCCTCTCAGTATGGGGCAGGATGTAAAGAAACTCAAAGAAGCTAGAAGTAAACATCCTTTCCTGTGTGGGCAGTGCAGGAAGAAAATTCCAGAGACTCAGGAAGCCATTAAGTCTGGAATAGGGTTGCAAGACCCCACCCTAAGGCTACATAAAGGGGAAGAAATTCTCTCCTTAGCTCCCTGCCTGTTTGCTAGTGTGTGTGTGGTATAAGTGGTGGGTTTTTCTCTCTGCTTGAACTTGTGAAAGGGGCGCAGCCTCTTTTGCATTCTGGAACTTCCCCTGTATCTATAGCTACAAATCCTTTCTTCCCATAAATTGTGCCTGGTTTGAAGATTCATCCCAGTGGCATATGGCTGACTACAACAGGAGGGATAAGAGAAGATCATGGGGGGAGGATCATAATCATAAGCACTAGTTTCTGTTAAAATAGGTTTTAACTCCGTGTATAGTTGCATGGGTTTTAACTCAGATTTTGTCCACTTACTAGCTGAGTAAATATGGGTGACTTACTTTACTTCTCTGTGCCTCAGTGTATTTATATGGTCATATTATAGTAACAGCTGACTCACAAAAGGAGAGCATATGGATGAGGCACAATGTCTTCTTCACAGTTAATGCTGATTATGGTATCTGCTAATGGTGATATGCATTCACTGACGTTACTGTCTAATGACTTTGATATGTCAAGAGTAGTGAACAAAACACTAAAAATAACTGGATTTAGACTGCATGGAGGGTGGAGATGCTAACTGGTATTGCAAACATAACGGAAAACAAAAAGATATGCACAAAAATGAGAGTTTGAGCTTTGTTTAATTAGCAGTGATGGGAGAGTAGCAGTTTTATACATATCCTGCTACAGACAGGGATTCAAGTCCCAGATTTACATGAAAAAATGAGTTCACGGTAATTGTTTCAACGCTTCACTTGGTTTGGCCAGTACAGACAAGCAGTATCAAACTTCTCAGTATATTAGACATGATACTGTTGTATGTAAGTGAAAGAAACAAAGATGGGTTTAGGTTCATCAATGTTCTTCCCATCTCCGTTCCTTGTGATTTCTGGACTTCAGTGTTCTCCATCAATGTGTGTCCTCCATGAAACATGGACCTCATCTCTTCAGTAGTGAGAAGGGTTCAGATTCTCATTGCTCCAGTCCAGTATTATTGGACTAATAACCATGGTGAAGGAAGGAAGGAAGGATACATCATTACTCTGTCCCCTTGTGTAGACACCTCCCTTCTAAGTAGTCTTGAGGGAGCACATTACCAGTATAAATAAATGTAGAGCAGGTCTGGAATTGTGTGGACTTCCCAGAAGCTGGAAACAAATGAAAAATCTTTCCTTTCCTGTGATTTGACATAGTATCTGATGCTTGTTAGCCATTTGGACTATAATGAGTCTTTAAAAGTTTTATGAGTTCTTTTAAGTGACCTCACATTGAACTTGACTTCTTTTTAAATATGTCCTACTCCAAAATCGACAAAATTCTGCCAACATCAAAAGAATAAGTATTAATAGAATTAAAAAAAAAACCCTGTTTTCTGGATAAGAAGAATACCTGAGGGCAATAAGAAAATGCAACATTATTTATCCCTAGGGTGTCACTTTCATGAAAAAACTGTACATAGTAATTGTTTCAAATTTTATGTGGTTTGCAAGATATGTGTAGAAGAGTTCTTTAAATGGGATGGGTGAGACACACGAGGCTGCCGGGGTACTTACTCCTCTCCTCTTTCCTTTTGGGAAGGTTCTTTATGATCCAATTTGCATGCAAAGCTGTACTTACAGGAACAGGTGTTTTCACTCTGGTTTTTATGTTGTGCATTTATTACAGAGAAATGAGGACTATGAGATACCATGTTCAGAGGCAGTGCTTAGAAAGACTTCTCAAATTTGTGTATCGTATCTTTCCCCAAAAATCTCCAAACAACTTGAACATTCTGCCTCTTATTTGAAAAATAGAAAAGAAAAATCTCTAATTTATTCCAAGCTTATTTTCTGAAGGAATTATATTCATAAAAATTTGTAACAGCTAAATTTATGTTATTCAAACATTACATTTGGGATGACTATATACATTATATTACGATGAAAACTATATTGTTTGATGATGAGACTTTTAACATTATAACATTCTAAGAAACATTTGGTTGATGAGAAGCCTGTCTATCTTTAAAGCTATTATGATTTCATTTTATAAACAGCTCTTATCATCTTCTGACTCTGAAAATGACTTTTTTAATTTAATTTTTTTATTATCCATAATTAGATACACTTAATAAGGGAATAATGTATGATGTCTCCAATTCCCCTATTTCCCTCTTCCCTGTCCCCAATCAGTTGGATTTCCTCCTCCGTGGGAAGTCTGGATCAGTCCATGGGGTAGGGGGTTGTGAATAGCCTAAGAGTCAACCCAGTTCCACCCCCCTTTGCATGTTGTTACTGAGGTGGGCAATGTCTCTGGATATTCTCCCCCACCATGTCTCTTCAATCTTTCTGCCCCCTGTTCCGTTCAGTTCCCTGAGTCATGGTGGGTGAGTATTAAGGCTGCTTTATTGTTTAGGCCTTAGGGGCTTCTGTACTTCTGTTTGAGGATGTGCTTAGAATCGTTGGTGTCTGTCTCGCTGGTTCATCCTGGGTTGACCAATTCGCTGTGGTTATAGGTCTCTTGCTCATCCCATCACTGCCTGCGGGGTTCTATGTGGATCCTCCACGGTAGGTCTGGGGTGGCACATCTCTTGCCAGGAAGACAGCTATTGGCCTGTGGCTCAATGGTAGGTTTGGAAGAGCCACAGCTCTCTCGGAGCCTTCTGAAAAATACAAAAAGAATCTCCATCGGAGAGCGAGATCAGTATAGGTTGAGATACACATTTCTGAGCAGGATTGGCTAGATTCTATTGTTAGTAGCTTTTTGTAAATAATATGTAAAGTGAATTTCTCTTTGGGGTCCCAAGATTTTGGTTCCCGATATATTTCACCCTGAAATCCCAGTTCCAGTTAAGGACTCCCCTTCACTGAGTGGATTTCTTGGACGAATTATCAGCTGTTGATTGCCTCCCCCATGCTTTGGCGCCTCCATTGCACAAGTGCTCATTTCATGGTTTTCTGTTCTCTGCCAGTAGGCAGTGTGTTCAGCCTACTCATGGTGACAGACTGCATTTCATGCCCATGGTCTTTGTTTACTCCAGCTGTCGTTAACCAGCTTCCCCTGGCAGCTTATGCAGTGCCTTCCAGCATTGCACTAACTGCCATCTGGGGGCTGGTTACCATTCTGGACCTCAAAAGGTCTCTCGATGCTGATACATGGCTTTCTGTGGTTCTTCAGCAACAGGATCTTGACTCAGGCCTGAGGTTGGTAACCAAGAGCTTTGACAGAATCCTGTCTTGTTTTGGGGACCTCATGGGTCACTTTGGTCAACAGCTCAGTGAAGGAAGGATTCTGTGGCTGGGACCCAGAGCTGCCAGACTTACCGGTTTTTCACAGAATTAGACACTCTCCCCTTCCATTCTCTGCCACTTACCAGATGGTGCCCACTCCATGCTCATTAGGGTACATTATGCACGTGAGGATTTTATCATTTTGAACCAATTATGGTTCAATTTCATGTTTACGACATCTCCTCCCCCCACTTCTTACTCCACTTTCCTAAACTCTCACTTCTGACTTGTTTTTGTAGAGTTTATTGTTATCCAGGTTAGGAACCACCTATGAGGGATAATATGCGGCATTGGACTCTGTTCTTTTGAGAGTTCCCTTAGTAAGAGCTGCTTGAAGTTAGACCATTTTTTTTCCTAAATTTCGATGTCATTTTTCCTTTCAGCTGAAAAAAATACCATCGTGTAAATATAACACAGTTTTGCTATCCATTCCTGCATGGATGGGCATTTGGGTTGATTCCAATTCTTGGCTATTATGAACTGAGCTGCTATAAATATAGTTGTATAAATGTTTTTGTGTCGAGATGTGACATTTTGCGGGTAGATGCCTAGTAGAGGGATAACTGGTTCCATTGGTAGTTCTATGTCTATTGTGTTCAGGAGTCTCCACACTGCTTTCCATAGTGGTTGAACAAGTTCGCAATCCCACCAGCAGTGAATGAGGGTTCCTTTTTCCCTGCATCCTCACCAGCAACAATTGTTTTTGGTTTTCTTTATGATTGCCATTCTGATTAGAGTACGGTGGTGTCTCATTGTGGTTTTGATTTGCATTTCCCTGATGCTTAAGGATGCTGAGCACTTTCTCAGGTGAGAAAAGGCCATTTGTGTTTCCTCCTCTGTGAATTCTCTGTTGAGATTAGTGTCCCACTTGGTAAGGGGGCAGTTTGAGTTTTTATTATGTATTTTTTTTTATTTCTCTGTAAGATCTGGAAATTAGGCCTCTGTCTGAGTTGTAGCTGGCAAAAATCATCTCCCAGTTTGATGGGGGTTTATTGGCTCTGAGTATGGTATGTTTGTCTGTACAGAAGCTTTTAAGCCTGATCAGGTCCCATTGGTTAAGTGATTGCTGCACTTCCTGGGATGCTGGAGATTTGCTCAGGAAATTTTTCCCTACTCCTATTTCATGTAGAGTTCCTCCTATTTTTTCTTCCAGGGTGTTCAGGGTTACAGGATTTATATTGATGTCTCTGATCCATGTGGAGTTGATTTTTGTGCATGGTGAAATGAATGGGTCTATTTTCATTTTTTTACACGTGTTTATCCAACTTATCCAGCACCATTGAAGAATCATTGTTGAAGATGCTATCTTTGGCCCAGCCTACATTGTTGGCATCCTTGTCAAAGACCAAATAACTGAAGTTACTTGCATTTAAAGCTGGGTCTTCAATTCTGTTCCCCTGATCTATCTGTCTGTTTTTATGCCAGTACCATGCTATTTTAACTACTATGGCTTTGTAGTATGTTTTGAAGTCAGGTATGGTAATACCTCATAAATAGTTTGTTTTTTTTTTTTACTTAGAATACTTTATGATATCTGTAGTCTTTTGCCCTTCCAAATAAATTTAGAGATTATTTTTTCTATGTCTGTGAAGAAAGAGGTTGGAATTTTTGTCAGCATGGCATTGAATCTGTAAATCGCTTTTGGCATGATTGCCATTTTCACTATATTGATTCTCCCTAACCATGAGCATGCAATATCTTTCCATCTTCTCACATCCTCCTCTATTTCCTTCTTGAGTGTTTCAATATTTTCCTTATATAAGTCCTTCACAACCTTGGTTAGTGATATTCCAAGGTATTTGATTTTCTTTGAGGCTATAGAAAATGGGACAGTCTCTCATGTCTTTTTCTGTCTGCTTTTCTTCTGCATAAGGAAAGGCACTGATTTTTGTGTGTTAATTTTGTATCCTGCCACATTGCTGAAAGCATTAATCACCTTCAAGAGGTTACTGAAACTATTCTTTGGGTCTGATATATAAAGGATCATGTCATCTGCAAAGAGGGATAGTTTGATTTCTTCCTTTCCGATTTGTATCCCTTTTATGTCCTTCTCTTGTCTAATCGCTTGGGCTAGAACTTCAAGCACTATGTTAAAGAGCAGTGGTGAGAGTGGGCAGCCTTGTCTTGTTCCTGAATTGAGTGGGAACTCCTTGAGTCGTTCCCCATTGAGGATGATCTGTGCTTTAGGAGTTTTATAAATTGTCTTTATTAAGTTGAGGAATAGGTCATCTATGCGTATTCTTTTGAGAGCTTTGAACATGAAGAGGTGTTGAATTTTGTCAAAGGCCTTCTCCACATCTATTGAGATAACCCTGTGGTTTTTGTGTTTGAGCCGATTAATGTGGTGGATTACATTTATCGACTTGCGTATGTTGAACCATCCCTGCATCTCTGGGATAAAGCCAACTTGGTCAGGGTGGATAATATTTTTGATGTAGCGTTGTATCCGGTTTGCTAGGACTTTGTTCAGGATTTTTGCATCTAAGTTCATCAGAGATATGGGTCTATAGTTCTCTTTTCTTGTTGCATCCTTGCCTGGTTTGGGAATTAGGGCGATGCTAGCTTCGTAGAAGGAGTTTGGAAGCCTTCCCTCTTTTTCTATGCTTCTAACAAACGCCTCTGGTATCTGCACCTCCTCCTCAGCACCCCTCCCCAGACTTTGTAAGTGTTTTGACCTCTGGGAAGAAGCCTTCCTCTGCTGGTGTTTCCTCGAGTTGGCGCAAGCTGCTGGAGCTGCAGACACAGTCCTGTGGGACGCTGGGGTCCGTAGCCATGCGGCTTGGGGTCTGGGTCTGGTTCCCATGTGGTGAGCTCTCCTGCTGCTCTGCTTCAGGTCTTGCTCCACCAGTTTCAGGCTCCCAGCTCCCCCAGAGCTGTGGCTCACAGGACGCTGGGGCTGAAACCAAGCCTGCTGGGGCTGTCTCTGCTGTGCTCTCTGTCCTCTCTAGAGTCTCTGGTACTTCTAACTAAAGTTTTTCCAGATAAAAAAGTGAGTTTTGCAATCTATTCCTTTAATGATCCTGTACCTGCGCCATTTTGACCCAGAGCCCCAAGTCGGAATGGCATTTTAAATATTCAATTAAAAATAAAGTAGTCTCTGACTCCAATAAAAGCTTCATTCAAGAGAATTCACTAAGTGACGACTTCAAGTGGGATCCTGCACAAAAAGAACAAGAGTAAATGCTGATAACTCAACCATTACTCTGTACCATGGTCATTGTGAAGCCAGGGGAAGGCTGAGAATATTGTAGCAAATTTCTCTAATGAAGTGCTGTTAAATTGCATCTTTATCAGAATGATTTCAGATTTTAATAATCTCATGACTAAACTGAAGATTATACACAGAAAGTAGTTTCTGTGAAGGGACATATGAGAATTTTCGATAAATATAAACTCAGCCACTGTGCTCCCAATTTCATCAGTAATGATTATCACAGATATAAGGAAAACCTATTACATTTTAGTGAAGACTTAAAAACAATCACCTCCTCTCCCTGCCTCCTTTTCAGGCTAGAGTTGTGCAGCTTGTTGATTGAAAGCAGATATAATCAAGGATTTATTTTTAATTTGGAATTCAGCTTGGGGACATACCCTCTTTTTGTCATGTTCAACAGGGAATTTAGGATGTGTAATATATATTGGAAAAAATTCCTGAAATTTGTGGGAAAAATTCAGAGACACACATATACAAAAATAAAATAAACTGATTTTCTTATTAAAAAGCATCAATAAAAATCCTTGGGGTTCTTTATTCTGCTAGGATAATCACCCGTTGATTAAATATCAGTATTAAGGTCACTTCTGAGTCTGGAAAAAGTTCAAGTTTGCTTTTTTCTTTCTTCCTGTAAGGTCATTTCTCTGTTTTTTCTTCCTGTACAGTTTGAACTATTTGCATTTTAATTGGCATGTAAAATTGTACGTATATAAATTTTACAATGGGATACTTCAGCATAGCTATTTGGGGTAAAAACATTCAAAGCCTTTTTTTTCCAACTTGTTTTGAAATTAATTCTTGAGATCCATAGACACCTTACTCTGTGATAGAACACCAGAAATCATTTCTGCTAACTGTAACCTACTTCCTGCTAAATATGACCATTATCTCTCTTCCTCCCCAATATCTTTCCCAGCTAATGAGAGGGCTGCCTTCCTATGAACAACCTCAGATACCAAACCAAGATTACTAATCAGTTGAAGTTGACAAAAAAAAAAAAAACTTAACCATCACATGCTCCAATAACCATGGAGGAAAGACACCTCTATAACACAATGACTTGATTTTCTTTGTTCATATACATAGTAGAGAAATCCCAACGTGATAGCGAAATGTATTTTTTTTTCAATTTTAAGGAACTTACTTTTATACTATTTTCCATGACTGTACTAGTTTATATCCCCACCTATTAAAAGCTGTCTTTATTTTCAGATCATTTTCAGCATTGCTTTCTTCCTCTCCTGGTTTTGCTTTCTCTTTCCTTTCTTTCTTTTTCCTTTATTCCTTCCTTCTTCCTTCATTTTTCTTTCTCCCCTTCATGTTTCATCTTCCCTTCCCTTCCTTTTCTTTCTTTCT